>APFE031705690.1:784-11189 GCA_000404065.3 Pinus taeda
AACCATTTTGCTGGAGCTCCAATTGATGGTATCTATCCTCTGCTACACTAAGCAAGTGGAAACAACTGTACCATAAGCAAATCTATCCTACTCATAAGAAAACCAAATCATCAAACTGTAATTCGAATTGCATGTGCAAACGAAAACTTAAAGTGCTGGAAATGAAATGGAAACAACACTACAACAGAGGGGGTCTATGGCTCTCAGGTTGGACCCTAACCTGAGAGCTATAGTCTCCTAAGAAAACTCAGAAATAGATCACAAACTGCCTTCTTTATTCATAAACTGATGTCATGCCGAATTGGCTTACAAAAAGGAACAAAACTGAACTGTGCTCCGAAATTACAATGATAATGCGAGAGTTTCAACCACCATCTAAGGCTAAGGCCTTCATACTTATACAAAAAAAACGATGAGCCACCGAGTGCCCTTGATTTTAGGAGCTCGGTTGTCCAACTAGAGTTTGACTGCGGATCCTGTAGGGTAGTCATAACTATTGCTCTTGTAGAACATTTTATGACTGCTATTCATGTAGGAAAGCTGGCTGCTTCTTGAGCTCGGACGGGAGATGGATTGTAGCTTTTATTTTGGTTTTTATTACGAGAATTTCCTAGAGTGTGTAGATCCTCCACTAAATCCCTAGTGCCACCTTATTGTCTTCTTATGCCTTTGTGTCTTTGATCGCTTTTTTCTCCTCTCCCTGGACTCTCCCTCCTCGTCCTAGCTTCATGTCTCTCCTTCCTCTCCCCCGTCCTTATCCTCTTCTCCCTCATCCTCCTCACACTGCTGCTTGTTTGTATCACGTCCCCTCGGCCTCCTTGTGCTCCTTGTCCACAATTTGGTCTCCTCACCCCTCCTCGCCTCCCTCTACCTCCACCTCCCCCCCTCCACCTCCGCCTCCTCCTCCTCCTACCTTTGCCTCCTCCCTCTCTCCCACACCTCCACCTATGCCTCTCCCCCTACTTCCTCCGCCTCCCTTCCCCTCTCCTCCCTCTACCCCTCCTCTATTGTCTCCTCTCCCCCCCACAGCCTTGTCTCCTTTGCCTCTTTGCCATCCTCTCCCGTCACATCCACCCCCTCTAACTCCTCCACCTCTTACCACACACCTCCTCCTCTTCCCCTCCCTAACTCATAGGGGATTCTCTAAGTGAACCTTTGACCTATCACGTGTGTTTGTGGCATATTAAAAAATACACATAACTTGAGTACATACTTGAAAATGCCTCTAAAAATCACATTATTTAACCCCCTACCAATATAAACCCAATATAGCTTCCCAATTTAAGAAACCCCTACTTTCACTAGATATTGTAAGTATCCATTTTTTCTTTTACATTTTTTACGCCACTTTATATTTTTCATTAACTTTGAGATCCATTTTTTATATTTTCCAATATAAAAAACATTTACCCCTATATATCCCCCAATATATTATGTCATTTTTTCCTCAATATATATTCCCCAATATGAACCCATGTTGTATGATATTTCCCCCCTTTGCCTCTACCTCTCCCCCTTCCTCCTTTCGCTCCCTCCTCTGCTGCCTCCCGCTCCTTTTTCTCCCCCTCACCCTCTACCACCTCCACCTCCTCCCCTCTCACCTTCTCCTCTTCCTCCTCCACTTCCTTCGCCTCCACCTCTTCCCGCTCCTCTCTTGCCTACTCCTGCTCCACCTCCTCTGCCTCCCTGTTGGTCCCCTCATCTACCTCTACCCACTCCTCTGAATCTACATCCCCCCTCTTCCTCTTCCTCCTCAACCACGTCCTCCTCTTCCTCTTCCTCTTCCTCCACAACCAACCTCCTCCTCCTCCTCCTTTCCCTCCTCCTCCCCCTCCCCAACCTCTGCCATTTCCTTCTCAACGTTTCCCTTTTCTCTCCTCCTCCATCTCATCTCCTCCTCCTCCCCCTTATCCTCCTAAGAAAAACATAAAAAGAAAAAATAATTACATATCATTTGATTCCCTTTATTTATAGTATTTTACAATCTTTTCAGATTTCCTCCATTATCTCATCCTCTCATCTTCCTAAAAAAACATTAAAAAATTAAATATCATTTCATTCTATTTATAATACTTACAATATTTACAAATTTTCATATTGATTTACAATGATAATTCATATATCAGTACATAAATGTTAATCAAACAAACAATCTACATAAAAAAAAAATCAATATAAATAATTAATTTTGTAAACAACAATTCAAGTAATCAAAATTATAGAAATAATATCAATTTTTTTTTTTGTAATCACTAAGAGAACTCAATGCTTATTCGAAATCTCCAAAACTATCTAAAATCAATATATATAAATTATATAAAATATTTGAAAACTAAAATAAACCAAAAGCACAATTACCATAGACAAATTCTGTAGACCCCAAAAATAATTAACATACAACCAGAAGGAAACTTCAGAAAACCTCCACTTGTAGTAGAGGTAAGTATGGTGGAACACTACTAGCCATCTTCTATATTTAATAATAGTATTGTAATTTTGCATTTCCTATGGTTTTATGTGGTCTCAAATGTAATTGCAAGTAACTTCCTCAACATTGGAGAAAATCATGTTACGGTGGTTGAAACACAAAATACAAAATCAACATTATTGTATGCTAATTGGTCATTGTCTTGTTTTCAATACCTTGGCTATTAAGACATATTTTTAATCTAATGGTGAATTAAGAAAATATACTTGTAAGGCTCTATTTCAACTAATTCATGACCATTATACACACTTGTAGTGCTCTATTTCAACTAATTGATCACCATTATACCAGAACAGAACATAACAAACATATTGAAATTCTAACCATTTAGTTTTTGTTGTTATTTGTGTTTATATGTTAGAAGAAAATTTAATTTCCTAGCAATGGGTGAGGAATAACTGCAATTGGGTCTAAGGAGAGAGGAATATTAATAAGAATATGTCCTTCCAAGGTAGCGAATCGCTACTACAGGTGCTAACTGCAATTGGGTCTAAGGAGAGAGGAATATTAATAAGAATATGTCCTTCCAAGGTAGAGAATCATTGTTACAGGTGCTTCATCTTCCTATGGATGAGACTTTCAAGGTCCTTATCACATGTTGAATCACGTACAATGAGATTTATGTATATTTAAAGTGCCACACTGTACAAAAAGATTTAACTTCGAGTATTACGAACATATTTAGTCAGAGTTAAGTGAGTTTATTTGTAGAAAAATATTTATACACTCACGATATAGACCCGATTTGGTATGGCTGGTTTAATATATTACATCATTAATTTGAAATGGAGCTTAATAATATTACATATCTTGTAATTAGCTTTTAAACTTATAAAACTAATTCTAATAAACACGCACTTTTAAATTTATAAAACTAATTCTAACAAACATGCGAGGAAAAAATTGTGATTAAGTTGCATTGTAGAGGAGACTTAAATTAGGAATAAATGTAAGCTTTATCTTTCAAAAAATGCAGCAGGCTAAGTTGATGGAAATAAAAACATATTTTAATTCCATAAGAAGAGATCAGTAGGTTATGCATGATGGATTGAGTAAACTCGTATGAAACCAATAAAAAATTAATTGAACATGGATAGAGAACAATAAAAGACCCACCGGTTATGTGTGATGGATTGATTAAACTAGCATGAAACCAATAAAAAGTTAATTGAACAGAGAAAGAGAAAAATAAAAGAGTTAATTAGATAAATATATGATAATCACTTAAAAATTTGATTAAACAAGGACATACTCATCATGTTTTTTGGAAGTAGTTCAATTATTAAAAGTGATTTTGGAATTCATTAATCATAAATTTTTAAATTTAGTAGACATGGAAGATTCCTTGAAAATTCATGGAGTTATTGTTGGGAAACTCTTGAATCAAAATGGAAGGTATTACATAATTGGAGCTCAAATTGGTTGCGAGGGATGATGAAGGGTTTGCATCATATTTAAGTCTTGTCTCTACTCTCTTCTCCATTGAGCTCATCCAAGAAATCAATGTTACCATTCCCTGCAACTGAGGATGACATCAACACGATACCAAGAAATTTGCAACATTTGCAATCAAATTGATAAAAGGGAATCATAACATGGTCGATCTTAAAATTAGACCATATAAATGCAATTCGATAGCATCCATGCATACAGTAATTTATCTCCATGAAATCAAAAGTTGTAAATTCTCTCATTCTAACAATGACGACCAAGAGAGACTCAAACGACAAACTTACTCACTAACTCAGACTCAAACCAACCACATCCAAGTACATAGATGTGCCAATCTGAACATAGATAGAGGAGGACCAAAACACAACAAAATAATACATACATATATATATATATAGCAATTTCTCCACTTTCTTCTACAGCTATATGTACTTCCCACACCGTTTGAAGGTTTCATCCACTCCCAATTTTCATGATTTCCATAATATATCACACCATTATCATAGTGTGATAGATTGCTATTTTGAATATAACAAGTTTCACCATCATGTTTCTGTTCTACACATGCCCATACATATCAGACTGTAATACATTGCTTTTTTCACATAATATAACAAACACAAACAACCCCAGGCATTGTCGAACTAGAATAACTTGCTTTCTTTCTAGAGTTTATAAAAAACTACACGTGCCCACTACTGGGAATAAATTCATTTGAATGTTCGATGAACACTAGGCATAAATTATAACAAACTTGATGTATATGTACTTCTCACACCTTTTAAAGGTTTCATTGGCTCCCAATTTTCATGATTTCCATAACATATCATGTCGTTATCAGACTGTGATAGATTTCTCTTTTGAATATAACAAATTTCACCATCATGTTTCTATTCTACATGCGCCCATATATAACGAACGTGAACTACCCCTCGCATTGTCAAACTAGAATATGTAGCTTTCTTGCCAGAGTTTATAACAAACTACACATGTCCACTAGCGGGCATAAATTCATTTGAAGGTTCAATGAACACTAGCATAAATTATAACAAAATAGCTACCAAAATACCCTTTCTTGCAAATTGTGGTGAATGAAAGTTGTAGCTCTTCATGAGCTGATTTATCTTTTTCTATTCTCCCTTGAAATAAGGTTATGCCAACCTCCAAACCTGATTCTTTTATAAAATAAATTTTGAGTAGTTATTAGTAATGAACTATGAGTAAATATAATTTCCCAAACAAAATTTTAAACCCTTTAATTTTCTCCATGGGAAAAATTTCACCCCTAAATTTTCTTCACGATGATTATTCGATATTCAACCCTGTATGAAAAAAAATATTATAAATAACTAAAAAATAATATATAGTAAATTTATAATTTAATTTATTTTTATGTGTTTTTTAGCCCATGAAATGAGAGAGGTATCATGGGGTTCGTATTTTGATGTTTATCATCAATTGATACCAATCTCCACTTACCATTAATTTTATTTATTTGGCTTCCATGCTTTTTCTAGATTTAATTTTAAGATTTTTTAAATTAAAATGAAAGTAAATTCCAAAATAGATATCACTATTATTATGCTAATAGACAAAGTAGATATTTCATACTAATAACTTAATTATTATGGTTGTTGTAGACTTTTAACTTCCATGGAATATGTTGGAATATACATAGTAGTAATGATATATGATGATAAGATTTGTGTGCAATTTAGGTATTCTTTTTTAATAAATTTATCTCAAATTAATTAATTTCAGAAAATTTCATAACTATACATGTCACATTGGGTATCTCGTATTGGTAATCCATGGTATTACCACATGGTATTGTAAGAAGATCTATTTACTATCTAAGAGTATCCACAGGAAGTGGGAGTCAATCTACATGTCTAAAATTATTGTTATATGCTTTATAACCCTTACATTAAATTTTTTATAATAATAATAAAGTTATAATTCAATTAACTTCTACGATTTTTTTTAATTTGGACAATGTCACATGTATAATGGGTTTAGAGTTTTGACTGTTATCACACATTAATTTCTATATTTTTTATCAAACAATTGACTAGATGAGTGCAATGGTTATAATAAAAGAAACAAATCATTTTCTAGTCAAATCTTCGCAACAATATTTTTAATTAAATTGAAAATGAAAAAGTTTTAAAGCCACCTTTTAAATAAATCTCAACTATCTATTCACAACTAATATTAAAAATAATCCTAGCATCAATCTATTAGTTGTTGATGATTAAATTAAAATTCTAGAATTCCAATTCCAAGATATACACTCCTATCAACATAGTGAAATTAAGCAAGCATACATATGTTGTCACAAATTCAATTATATGTATTTTAAATTTCTAAATTATGTTTTCCCATATTTGTTTTTTAATCACTAAGATCTACATTAATGTGCATAAACATATATTTGCAATATTATTTTTTTAATATTTAATGTTTTCATTTTCTCCTTGTTTTGTGTAATCAATGCTAAGTTATATCGAGAAGCCTTTTGTTGAACTTTGATGTTGAGTTGAATTTGAAGAACTTTGATTGATATGTTTAGTCTATGAAATATTTTTCTATTAAAATTATGCAAAACTTGAATACATTCTCATTTCTCTCTTTATGAATGGAATTTAAAGATACAATCGAAAGTATAATAAAAACATAATACATATATTAACGTTTCATTAACTTCATTATTTACCAAAACCCCTCATTTAATAAATGTGAAATATAGGTGACACTTTCCATGTCAGTGAAAAATGAGAATATTGAGATATCAAAATAAACTTTTAGATGGTTAATAACATATTAAAAAAAATAAGAAAAATATGAAAATATATTTAAATCTCATACATACCCTAATATAGCTGAGTATAAAACACGCGCTGTACATACCAGAATATACAACACGCTCCCATACATACAGGAGTGTAATAGGTTTCTTTTGTGAGATAATATAACGAAGGCGAACAGCCCCAGGCATTGTCAAACTGGAACATTCCTCTTTATTGTCAAAGTTTATAACAAACTCACTACTGGGCATAAATTCTTTTGAAAATTCGATAAACACTATGCATAAATTATAACAAACTTAACCTATAACTATCCCGAACTCATATATCTTGAACGCACATATGCCGGTTTCGGGGTTTATAACAAATTACAAGCGCCCACTATCTCTCATAAATTCAAATAAACTTAACATCGCGAACCCACATATGGCGGTTTTAGAGTTTATAACCAACTACACGCGCCCACTACTTTGGCATAATTTCGTTTGAAGTTTCGATGAACGCTGATTGGCATAAACTAGTTTGAATTTTTTTATTCCAACCACCCACTACTCGCATTACCTGTCACAGACGCACCAACTACTTATGCATCTGCATTTAATCCTTTGACTGGTTAAAATACAATGGAGAAAAAATGTTTCTATAATGTTCGGTATAAATCTTTTGACTTGTTACAATACTTGTAATGCTTCTCGGGTGTTATAAATCGTTTCGCTTGTTACAACTATTCATGTGGACATTAAATTTTGGTAAGACGCACCAACTACTTATGCATCTGCATTTAATCCTTTGACTGGTTAAAATATAATGGAGAAAAAATGTTTCTATAATGTTTGGTATAAATCTTTTGACTTGTTACAATACTTGTAATGCTTCTCGGGTGCTATAAATCGTTTCGCTTGTTACAACTATTTATGTGGACATTAAATTTTGGTATGTCATTTGTTTTCTTAAGTGACAAGCTTCCCAATGAGACCATCGTTACGGTTACAAGCACTGTTGTTTAATATTTCAAATTTAATTTTTTTGTTTGGTTAATAATAAGACAAGTCTACAAGTTTTTGGATGGAAGCTAAGCAATAATTACTATGAGTTTGATTGGTGAGAAGATAATGTTTCAAATGAATTTTTAATATTTATAGATTTTCTCATGTGATGTTCACATAATGTTTTTGTTGGAAACTATTTTTGGAACTCTCCTATAAGACATTCACCATACTTTTTAAGGCCATCAAAAAATATTCAAATTTGAAACTTATTTTCTCACTCTACAATTGCATCACATTCTTGAACATTCAGAAAAGCAAAAAGACACACACAACTATCAAATTTAGCAAATATTAATTATATTCTTGAAAGCTCAAAAAACAAAAAGGCAACAGCTATATTTAGAAAGGAGAAAATAATTTACATTCTTGAATATAGATATCAGCTCTAAACCGAGTCCATTTCTTGAACTTAAGAAATATTAATTACATTTTCAACACAAAAACTTAACACTTAAATTTAGACATGATGATGCTAATTTCATTCTGGAATGCTTCAAAAATAAAAATAAAAAATAGTTAAATTTAAAAAATCGGAAATGGTTGTGGAAAAAAAAAACTTACAAAATTGTTGGTAAAATTAAAAGGAAAAAACTGAATTGCTTTCATAAAACAAAAAATGCACAAAGTTAACCCATAAATTTAAAAAGTGAATCTCTATATAAGGGGCCCAAACCATGGATGTTCTCTCAAACATTATCTACACAACATCTAAATAACATCTCTAATAACGAGAATGATATCACATAATTATGAATAAGCAAATAGAAATGAGCGTAATTATAATTAGTAATTTTTTGCTATATAGTAAAATTGTTAAAATAAAATTTAAGGATAGTTTGTTTAATAGCAAAAATCCCTATTAAATTCATATGGATTAGTAATATTATTCTTTAATAAATAAATAGAGTCATATGGATTAATAGTCTTTCTAATTAATAATAAAAAAATTAATTCATATATTTTTCTAAATAATCTTAGGTTAGAAAAATTTGAATGCTACATTATACAAATAAATAATTTATCTCAAATTTATGGATAATCTTTTCTTCTTTAAATATTTTTAAGAGATGCAAAACCTAGACCTTCGAAAAACCCTAGATACTAAATCTTCTACTGCTTGTTTTGCTATGGTCCAATAGTTGTATCTTTACAACAATGAGGGAAATCATATGGAAGCATCCACTATTTTTCCCAAAACTATTTTGATTTTAAAATAAATATATTAATATATGTACCTTTGAAATCACTAATTATAATAAAGTTATTATTAGATATTCTTGTTCATTGCACTATATATTAACTCGAATAATTATTTCTCTTCCCTTTCACCACTATGACCACCAAAATATCTAATGCAATATGCGTCCCTTAAACAAAAGCCATTATGAATGCGAAAAAATTGAGATATCCCATGACCCATATAACCCCTAATTTAGGGTGATTACTCGTACTCTTAGAGAATTACAAAGCCTACCACAATGTGACCTCTAACCACTATTACTATGAGAGAAAATGACGTTGATTACTTTATAATCCTTAACATACTAAATCTAAAATTTGGTAACTATAATGCACTATGATCTTTAACACACTGAATTCGATAAACTATGCCCCCTAGTGTCATAGTAAAGACATTGTAACTCCTAAAAGTCATAGTACACATCAACTTTAATACTTAGCATATTAAATATAACTTATATGTTGTTAAAGTGGCTTAACATAGTGAAGATAAAGGTGAATGTAGCTCCTTCAAATTAAATTCCATGAAAAGGGAATATAAAAAATGTGTATTATGCACATGATATTTTGACCATTAAAATTGACCAAAAGAGCATTTTATGGGATTCAATATATGGTAATGATATTTATGAGTAATCATAATTATCGCATTATATGATATGATAATGGCCTATAATTTTTAGATCACCTGAGGCCTTAATGTTTGTGTGTCAAGCCCATTTCAGCTATTATGCTTATGCTTTCACAACATTAATTTCATGTATCTTAGATTTTATAAAACAATATGATATTTTCCACTTCGTCCCTCCATGCCCAAAAATTAACAAAGTATAGATATGTTTTTCTAAATTTAATTATATGTATGGCAATGTTGATTGGATTCTACAAAAATACCAAAACAGGTGTCTTCCAAAAGGTACACATTGTGATTATCATTGCTTTTGACCTCTTTCCGAGTAGAAATCTGAATTATCCTGGAAGGTAGTATGGATAAGCTCCAATTGTTGTTTCACTATATCTAGAAAGACCTGCAGATTCACTAAAGTAACTGTGTCGAGGATTTTTCTTATATTATTTTTTAGTGTTCAATTTTTAAATGTATGTGTCAATTTTCAATTGAAAAAAGTATTTTTGCTTACATAAAAATAGAATTAGAGAAGTAGAATATGTCAACTAATAACAGTAGCTCAAAAGAGAAATTACCGCATTCAAGAGAGAAAAAGTCAAGAAAGAGATGATAGAAGCAATGTTATTCTTATTATGGTGAGGAGGTAATGGAGACATATATTGATATCACTACTGTAATAAAAATGGTAAGGGATACTTGTATAACATCCTTCTCTAAATTTGGAGTAAACATATTGTGCTAC
>APFE031705693.1:0-12104 GCA_000404065.3 Pinus taeda
TATTAGGCAGAGATGGTCTATATTTCACCTCATCTCTGTATGTTTTCAGCCTTCGATGTTTTGCTTGGAAGGCTTTGTACACCTGCTGAATGATAAGGTCTGCTTCATACTCTGTTGTGTCATTTGTGACCTAAAAAGTTAATATGAAGGATGAATTAATGCATTCTTGTGTGGGGGACACAAGGAGTTCACCTGTTCCTACAACTTCCTTAGAGCAAGCCCCATCAAAGAACATGTCCCAAATCTGTGAGCCTTCTTCCTCTGTGATATGGAAAACTGGTTTTTTAAGCTACGTAGAGGCCAAATGATAAGGCTTGGTAATGTCAAGACCGTGCTTATCCATGACAGCCTTGGGCACTGGATTATGGCTGGCTCTAGTGTCCAGAAGACAATTATGAAGGATTTCATCATGAATAGATAGAGAAACATAGAATGATGGGGAGTTGTCTTCACAATTTTCAATGATTGGGTTGAGAATAACCGCTGGTTGGTCATCTTGCAGATTTACATAGTCAGTGGAGGCTTGGATTTCTTTAGGCTCAAGATCCTCAAGGATGGATGCTTTGAAGGAATCATTCTTCACTAGTTCAATCAGAGGCATAGGTATTCTTGGCTTCTGAATTTCTGATTGAAAACTAAAATAAGGACTTGTCAAGGCCTCTTACCTCTATGGCTGGAGCTTTAAGGATGATAGGATCAACTGCTGGTTTCTTCTACTTATTGGCTTGTTGTTTTGTACAGACATCAGCTTTATGAACATGAGTTCTTTGACATTATTCATCATAGACCTCAAATTATATTGGTGCTGATCTACAGTTTGTAGAACAGCTGCACCATCCCATTCTTGGTTGATCTGGTCATTGAATAATGACTTCTCATAGGCAGCTTTGGTTAAAAAAGTGGCACTGCCTTTGTCTTCCATACAATGGATCTCATCATCTTCTTCCAACTTCTCTTCTTCCATGACTGCATTCTGAAAAGGGACCTTCACCCTTTGGTCTTCATTGACCTCTTTGCTTCTTTGCAAAATCTACAACTGCTCATTAGGTCTTCTATATGGATTTGGATTTGGAGGAGCAAAGGTGTTAGGAACTCTTCCCTTCCAAGAATGCTACTCAACCTTTAATTTGGAAACTTCAGAGGCTAATGACTCTATCATCTTGGCCATTTTATCAATCTTGGGATCTGAAGATGATGAAGGCTCGCCCCTCTGTCTCCTTTTATCAACATTACCTTTGAGCTTTTCTACAACCATGATGTTTGATTCTACTTCCAGGGTTGCATCTTGCATATCAGCCAAAGAATCACATCGCCTCTCCCTCAACAATAAACAAAAGTCAAAATAAAAGGCACTGACATAGATGAGTCTAGCAGAGGTAGTGGTGGGTTTTACTTCAGCTGGTATCTTGTTGTACATGCAGTTAAATCTCTTATTAAAATCATACAACAGCTTGCCATTTCCCCCTTGTAAGTTCTCAAACTCAGTGTGGTAGTAAAGGAGATCCTTATTATCCCCTCAATGCTTTAGGAATGCATCATCTAAGGCCTCAATATTTGCTATAGATGCTGGTGTCAGTTCCCTGAACCATTTTCTAGCCTCTCCATCTAGGCTTTGGACAAAGACTCTCATCCAAACATCATCTTCACTAATGTCTAGGTTATCAGCATAGCTATAGAATGACTCAAGATGTTCTTTAGCTAAAACACCTTCAGTCCCAGTGAACTTAGGCATATACTTCTGATACTCTCCAGTAGGCATAGCATTCAAAGGAGTGGGCAATATTAGAGGTCCAAACCTAATAACTATGATTCTCTCCATTTTGGTAGGTGCTTGTAGACTTGCCATAGCTATGGTGGCTAAAAGAGTACTAGTAGTCTGAATGATGGAGGGTTGAGGAGTGATTGATAGGACTGAAGGAGTATGATGGATAGGAGGTGAGTTTTCCTTTGAGGATACAACAGAAGGAAAACCTAAAGAATAAGGAGTTTTATGAATCTCTAACAATTTTACTTCACTGCTAGTATTAGAAGCTATACTCTCAACATGTATTTGTTCTATTACAGGCCTTTCTTGAACAGATATAAGAGATTGTTTAGGTTTACCTGCACCTAATTCTCCTTTCTGCAATAACTTTCTTTCTTTGATAATCTTTTTAGGGTCAGGTACTGGGTCAGCTTGTGACTTTTGAGGATTTCTCCGAGTATGCCTCACAAACTGAGCCAGAACTATGAAGTGGAGTTGCCAAGAGGTTCGGCCTCCAGTAGAGTTGCCAGATAGATGATTACAACCAAAAATGTGCCCAGACTTTGTCTATCATCAAAGCTGGATCTGTGTCATTTCCCAGGGAAGCTGAGCTTCAGTTTCCTCTCCCCAGTAGCGACACCAATTATGTTAGCACTCTAGGAAACTCTCCTAGGTTGTAGCTCGGAGATGCCTAGTAACATAGAATCTTCAATATTTTTCTCAGAACTAATGGAATGGATGATGGTTTGGTTCAAGTTAGATGACCATTTCAACTATATTTCGACTTAAAGCATGCACGAACACCCTCAACAACACAAGGCTTTAAACCACTAATGCTCAATAATTTGTAGATTTAATGGATAGATGGAGATTGCTTAACTGTATCAATAGATTGCATACATGAACATATGTGAATGGCTAGCTACAGGCAACAAATGAGCATACTAACTATACTGGCAGATTACATATATAATAACACATATAAATGGCTAGCTATAGGCAACAAAGAAGCTTGAAAATCTAATATATCAAAGCAGAGATGAGATGACAGTTATCTGGCTTCAGATACACAAAAAACATGAACAAATTGTTCAAGTGAAAGCATAAAATAGAAGAGAAACGAACATTTGAACATGTAACAACAAAAGAAGTAGGTATTACTAAAGGATGCAGATGAGAAGCTTGAAGGAAAAGAGGAGAAATAGTGTCCAAAAGTTGAACCCTTGTTACATCTAGTTTTCTGCCTTTTATAGGCCCTTTACAATGCTCCTGAGCTTTCTAGAAGGCTTAGAGTCTTAACCTTGTCTGATCTATCCCTTAACCATTTGATTCCCTCCATAGGCAGGCATGGCTCGAAGGTTTTTCTCTTCTAACAAAGGAATAACCATGTTTAGATATTTTGGGTAGCCTGTTGTGATGCCTGGGAGCTCTCTAATGTTAGGGATGCCCCATCATGTTTGCTAGGACGGCTGATGCACTGGCAGGACTGTTAATGCTCCATGAATTTTTTTGATTTGGGTTGCGGTGTGCAGTAGCCCTTCTCCTTCCCTTTCGAGGCTCTATTTTCTGGCCATTGTCTCTTCGCTGAATCCTTCTTCTGGTATGTAACATGACTGCAAGACTCCTATAAGGATGGTTGGCTTCCTGAACCTGCAATGGAGTGGCTATCGTGCCTATGAAATCCCTGCACTGGTCCCTTTCAGATGATAGCGATGAATGTTTTTCTATTGTTGTGGCTGTTCGGGTCATAAACAACGAAAACACTGCAATACTGCTAAATTCCGCCCATCACTGTCCCTTTCGGGCGTCAAAGGTCTTAGAAAAATGGTTCATTCTTTTCTCGGGTCTGCCCTTGCTACCATCGCCAATCACACAAAGCCCACTCCTGTGTATTTTCCGTGGATTTTTCCATGTGGGAAAAACATTAAAAAACGGGAAAAAGCGGCCCTTGCGTACCTCAATCTTCATAAAATATTGCTTCCCGGACCCTTTCGAGTCTATCGCAAACTTGTGTTCCCTTTGTATTTCGCTCATGCATTGAAAATACACCAAAAACCACTGAAAATGGCCTTAGCGCGGACCTGAAATAATATGCAATAGAGTGTTATATAATTGTCGGGTCCGGTTATCACATCGCAAATACGTATGTGCAAAAGGCCCCGACCCTTGGTGAAGTGCTACTGTGATATGCCAATTTGTGATCCTGCGATGCAAAGTGGGCCCTTCGACCCTTTTATGGCACCGATTACTTCCGATAGCGATCCTTCATTGCTGATAGCAAATCGCAGTCCCACTTGGTCCACGTTTAGCCCACCAGCTTACCTCCGCTAATGCGATACAGTGATGCAATTTGATTGCAATCACATATCCCTATATGTAAAGGCCCTGTCCCCTGGTCTTCCCAATCTGTGATCAGACGATTAGATTTATGGCCATTGATCGGCTAGATCGAATGGTGGCTATGCATTGTTGGGTTTACGCTTGCGGAAAGGTTTTTTTTTTGTAGCTTTTGAAGTGTTTAAGCCTCCCGATAGTGTGTTGCCACCCTTCCAAGGTCTTTCCAGCTGTGACTATTTCGATCAATGGCTGACCTTTGACAAAAATGAAGATTTCAAGAGCATGAAGGGATCCATTGGCATGTTTTTAAGAAGATTTGCAGACTTTGAGAGTGTTTTGAATCCATTTTTTATCCCTTTGTCAGTAGAGCTAGCCAGGCCATCTCTTGGGTTGAAAACCTCCTTGAGGCAGCTTAGGAGTGAAAAAAGAGAAGAAAAGAAAAATAAAGGATCTCTAGGTGAAAACCTCCCTTGAGGCGCCCAAGGCAGGCAGGCAGGTTGAAAACCTCTCCTGAGGTAGCTTGTGTGTGTCCCTCAAAAAAAAGGAGAGAAAAACAGAAAATACCATAATAGGGAACTCCAACCTGTCCATTAATAAATTCTGTCATTTTGCAGGTTTTTGAAGACAATGGCAATTGGAGATCTACATGCATTTCATGCTAAGTTTCATTCCATTTCTCCCTCCATCCACTCCATCTCATCCATGCCAACAATGTCCCTACCACTCATATCCATTAATGGGCCTCAAAAATTAGTTTTTTTAGCATTTTCTAGTTTGCTACAAGATGTCCTGTAGCTGCTACAACAAGTTCTTGTAGCACTACAGGATGTCCTGAAATGCTACAGGAAAGGGGACCCGATACGAAAAGCATCCCGCATTCCTATTCTAGGTTGATTAGGAACTCTACAATTCATTAAAATAATTACCTATCACCCATGCACCCCTGATTCAAATCAACATACCCATATCTAGCTTTGTCTCATTCAAAAAAACATAGGAAAATTAAAAAAAAATATATAATAAAAAAGGGAGGACATCTCCTCCATTTCCACAACCCTTCACTACTCCATCAGAGCTCTGCTATCATCCTCCAACCCTTACACCACTTTTCATCATCCATCTAAGAAAAAAACCTTGAAAAGGAAGAAAAAGGGGTTGCTATAGGATCTCCTATAACAGCTTGTGCCACTACTACAAACAACTTGGAACTCAATTTAGCTTTCCAACCATAGTGAGGAGGAGTAACATCATCCATGTACACCTTTTTCTTCCTATCAAGACTCCACAGTAGCAACAACAAAAAAAGGATATCAAACACCTACACTCATGAAAAAGACAAGAAGACAGCTATACATGAGCCAAAAGGAAAACACAAAAAGAGAGCAAGGAAGCACTTCCCTGAGCAGTAGCATAGAAGTCAACTTCTCGAACATGTGCCAATCAGCAAAATGTAGGCTTAGGTATGATAACTTACTCAACTCTTCCCTAGGTACGATATGATGAAAAATGTGTAAATGTCAAAGAAAGGATTTTCTTATAAGCTCGAGGTGGCCAGTTAACTTAGCCACCCTCAGCTCGTGATCAAAAAGTGATATTTCAATCAACATTCCATGTAAGGATGTCAAATCGATGGGAATAAGTTAGAAAGGTGGTTGAAATTAGTTAAGAGGAAGTGGGTGATGATTACGGTGGGCCAACTATTCCAATTAGGAAATCTTGTACCACTACCATCCAACATAGCACTCCAAGTGATCGAGGATGTTTTCGCTTATAGATGTATGAAAAGAATCACATGCAAAATTGTAGCCTAACACCGAAATTTAATGTGCAACACAGGGAAAGAAGAAGAAAACAAATAAAAGGCACAAAAGAAGACACCAAAGCTTGGTAATGGAGTTCGTCCAATTCGGACTACGTCTTTGGGCCCAGCTCAACAATGGGGAGGCCTTTCTTATTAAATAGAATGAAAGAAAAGAATTACAATCATCAATTGCATACAAGAGGCTTATACCTCCAACCTGAAAGATGGCTGTGAAATGGATGCCTCAGATGGAGAAGTGGGTAGCATCAAAGCGTCCGTGGCACTAAAATGGGTTGAAAACATCTAAAACTTGTCCCAAAACAGACAAAATGCACTCTCGACCTCCTGCCAATCGAAACAACGTGCTGCCAAATGCCTCCCCCTTGCTCTTTCCATTGATTGTGTTTTTATAATTGGTTTTCGGATACAATCCCCTTTAAATCAGGGTTGTCTAGTTCACAATGGAGGTCGGTGGTGTGGAAGGATCTGTGGGCGTAACCGCCTCTTAAAATGGCCTCTTATCGTTGAAACGAACAATACCATAAAATCCCAAGAAATAATAAAATCTGGCGAAAAAAAACCATTTACTTGGACCTCAAAACTGGTTAAATTGGGCATATATTCCTTATCGGGTCCAAGCCCGAGGTCGCAATTGGCATGTTGGTGTCTCTAAATTCCTATAACCAGGAAATGCTAACTGCCGATCGCCGATCACTGATATCAGCATCGGTCAATTACATTGGCGTCCTGCTCATATATCACTCTGGTGTCCCGATAACAATCCCACCGATTGTTTTATCGCCGATCACTCAGCCTGCTCCCGATATGTATATAAGTCCTTCCACTGACTCGACTGCCCTCCAGTCACCGATCCAACTTAACCAGAGATCGAAAATCGGGGCTTCCACTGCACCTCTCTTAAATCTGCCTCCATGAATCCTCTGATTGCGATTTTACCTTTAAGGCTTAAAACTCAATTTTAAAGTAAAATCCTCATTTTCTTAAGGAACATAGCATCCTTCTTTTAGTGATAACTTCATCATCTGGACTCAGATTGAAGTGTCGTTCATGCTGTTGGAATCGAGATGATGAGATCTATGCCCTGGTCTTGATTTGACTTCATTCTGAGCACTTTGATTCTGAGCTTTTCCATGCCATTGTATCTGAAGATCCACCTAGATCAATCCTCCCCATTGAGGAGCTTTTGGACCGCCAAAATCTTTTCATTAGTTAATTGGCAAGTGAGGGAATTGTTCCCTCACTTTCTCTTTCTCTAGCCATATGGCCTTGCTAGGGTGCATTCCCTTGAATCCAACTCGAGGGTATTCTACATTTTCTCACCGTGAAGTCCTGGTTCTTCTGTCGAGCATGATGTCTTCAGGCAACTCATTGAGATATTCTGGTGCAAAATCATCGACTGCAGGAACTGTACCACCTCATCAGTATCCATGATCAAAGATGGTTCATACAGCTTTAGGTTCTCCACATTCACTACTAAGTACATCTACATATATACCGGCAAGTCAGGACGAAAGGCATTGTTCCCAATCTTCTCCAAAATGGTGAATGGTCCATACCAGATTGGCCACAACATCTTTCCTTCTCCCTTCATCATATCTTTACTGATGTGGAACCACACTTTGTCACTCACTTGGAATTGATGGTCGACTCAGTGTTATCATGTCGAGCCTTGTAACAGGCTTGAATTTTCTCCTACCACTCTTGCACTGCTTGGTGAATCAATTGGATTCGCTGAATGAACTACTAAGCTTTGTCCCTATCATTACATCTACTGGAGCCATCTTCCCTTCCAAAGACCATATCAAAAGGGTCCTTTGGTAGGGAACCAAAACATGTCTTGAATGGTGAACGCTGCATAGATGAATGCACTACTCGGTTGTAGGAATGTTGTACATAGGGGAGATGCTCATCCCACAACTTGGGATGTTTCCCACAAAAGCCTCGTAACAAGTGTACCACAGTATGGTTAACAACCTCTGTCTGTCTGTTAGTCTGTGGGTGAAATGTCTTGCTTCTTTTCAATTTGGTGTCCATCATCCTCCACAAGCTGGTATAGAACTCTCCAAGAAAGGGAGAGTCTCGATCCGACATAATTGATGTGGGTAATCCAAAGTGGACCCAAACATGCTGAAAGAAAAGAGAAGCAGTCTGCTCCACAGTAATCTACTTTTTACAAGGCATACGAATACACATATTGCTAAAACGGTCAATGACGACATACAAATAGTCATGACCCTTCCTAGACAAAGGTAAACCTCCTACAAAGTCCATTGACACACATTCCCAAGGACGACTCGGAATAGGGAGTGGTGTGTAGAGCCCAAGTTTTCTATTAGAGGGCTTGAAACAGAACACATCACACAACCCTTTACATAGCTAGTCACAATGTTTTTCATATGAGGCCAAAAGAAAAATCTTTGTACATGAAATAAAGTCTTTTCGACACCAAAGTGTCCAGATACAAGAGAGGTGTGGGCTTCTCGAATTACATGTACACTTTACCGTGGGAATACACAATTTAACAAGGTGATACAACAATTTCCCCTGCAAGTGATAGTTGTCCATCTGTGAACCATGGGTTAGTTTTGCATAAACCTCCTTAAAGTCATCATAGTTGGCATATTATTCAGCGTGACTCTCAAAAGATAACGAAGCATTATGCAAAATAACAAAAGAAAAACTAGGAGGCCGAGATATCATATTGGCCACTTTATTGCTAGTGCCCTTCTTATACTTTATTACTAGATTTAACTATTGAAGAAAGCCCATCCACCTGAAATGACGAGATTTCTGCAACTTGGTTTGTGACTGAAGGTACTGCAAGGGTTGATGATCTGTATGAATGATGGTTTCCTTGCTGATTAGGTAGTGTTTCCATTGTTTCACACTCTGCACCAAGGCATAAAGTTCCTTGTCATAGGTGGGATATTTTGTCGCAGCTTGAGAAAACTTCTCGGAATGGTAACAAATTGGTTTCTTTTGTTGCATCAGTACAACTCCCATGGAATAACTACTGGCATTGGTTTTGATCTCAAATGGTTATTGGAGATCAGGTAAGGCTAAGACTGGCGCGGTGCTGATCTTTTCCTTCAATGTCTCGAAGGACTTCTGTTGTCTTCCTCCCCATTGGAAGACCTGTTTCACATTGGTCAAGGTGTGCAAAGGTGCTGCAATAACAGAGAAATTAGCAATAAATCTCCTCCAATACTAGACTACACCTAGAAAGCTATGAACCTCGGTTACACTAGTAGGCTTAGGCCAATTTACAATTTCTTCAACTTTAGAGGGATCAATTTTTAACTGAACATGACCAACAATATGACCTAGGTAACCGAAAGAGGTTGTCCCGAACTCACACTTTGAAAATTTTACAAAGAGTTTTTCCTTTTTCAGCACATCAAGCACTTTCTTTACATGATATACATGTTAAAACCAACTCTTACTAAAGACAAGTATATCATCTAAATATACAAGAACAAAATCATCAATGAAAGGCTAAAATATATCATTCATAACCCGCATAAAGGTGGCTGGAGCGTTGCAAAGCCCGAATGGCATTACCATCCATTCGAACAACCCCTGCTTGGTTTTGAAAGCAGTTTTCCACACGTCTTGATCCACAATTCTCACATGGTGATAGCCACTATGAAAATCCAACTTTGTAAAATAAACAACACTTTTTAATTGGTCTAATAAATCATCTATGTGTGGAAGGGGATAGCGATTTTTCACCGTTATCTTGTTGAGCGCGCGGTAATCCACGTACATCCTCCAACTACCATCTTTCTTCGCCACTAATACAAGTGGCAAACCACATGGAGAGGTGTTCGGCCCGATGATGCCTTGATCCAACAATTCCTGTACTTGTCTCTTGATTTCTTCCATTTCAATAGCCGACATCCTGTACATGCCAATATTTGGCAAAGGGGCATCATGCTGTAGATGGATTTCATGTTGGATTTCCCTCTTCGGAGGTAATCCCTTCAGTTCCTGAAATAGCTTGTCATAATTATAAATTAATTTAGTCAATTCCTATTTATGTTCCTGATCGCAGCCCTGGAATGCATCAACGAATTCTGCCTCTTTTTCCCTTACAACCATAAGCATGCATCCTTTACTGGAATTCACCAATATTTTCATTTGTCTAGTGCTTACAAGGCTGGCATTGATTTTATTTTGATGAGCCATCACTATATATTCTAACCCATCCTTGGTGATTTGATATTTGTTCTCATGACAGAAAAAAGATTGCCTTTCTATCATACAGGTATGGGCTCCCCAACACCATGCCACAGATATCCAATGCTATTACATCCATATCTACTTCGTCTACTAGCTTAGATGCAATCACAAATTTGACCTTGCACTGCTGGGTTAGATTCAATTTCGCTTATCATGTATCCATCCCAGCGGGTAAGGTTTTGGGTGTGGTTTTGTCTCTAAGCCAAGCTTCTTTACCAGGGATTCTACAATTAAGTTTGCTTGGGACCCAGTATCAAACATAGTTTCAACTTTGGTACAATTTACTACAACTTTGATATGAAATAATTCAATCCTTTTTCAGTCATTAGAAAGGGACTCATCTATAGAACTGGTGCCTTCATGCGATTTAGAATTAACAGGAGGTGTAAGAGTACCTTTTGTTCTTATTGTTGTGATCAGTTCTTCATCTCCCAAATCTGATCCAAGTTCTTGTTGTGTCGCTGCCACTGTCTTCTACTTCCTTTTTCCTGCATACTTCTTTGGACGCTTTTCTGGGTGTTGCTTCCAACAATGATAGTCATCGTGGCCTTCTTTCTTGCAGTGATTGCAATAGGGCCACTCTCCTTCTTTGGCTGTTATTGTTTTCTTCTCCTTCCCTTTCCATTTCGTTTTGGATTTGCCATTGGGAGGTTTGAACTGTGGCTTTCTAGACTGATCATCTCCTTCATTCTTGCCCATGTTCTCAATATGAATTTCCTTCACACTAGCTATGTCAATAGTGGTTGGTTCAAACAATAATAATGAATGTCTAATATAATTATGCAATGAGCCTATATACTTAGTCACAACTTCAGGTGTATCAAGTGCTATACTCAGATTCAATGACTCCTTCCTAAATTCTTTTGTAAAACTCTGAACATCTTTCCCTTTGCCTTGCCTTAAATATTTCCAATTCATCAAAGATTTCTGCTTGTATCCTAAGGGATAAAACTGTTCCCTTAATGTAGAAGTGAAATCAGGCCATGAGGAAAAGAGCTTACCTACATTCTTACTGCTTTGCAATTTTCTCTCCCACCAAATAAGAGCAGTACTGCTCAATCGTAGAGAGGTCGGCTGAATCTTTGCCTCATCCTCCACGATTTGCTGAATCCTGCAGTAGGCGTCAATCTGCCTAATCCAATTATTAAGCTTTTCTGCGCTACTTTCACCATTTAACATAGGAAGATCAAATTTAACATCTAATTTAAAGAAGGGTTTCTTAGATGCATCCTTTGAATTCCTACGGTTATGGTGATGAGAGGAAGGAGAACCTTCACTCTTACAAGGAGAAGGAGGGGGTTCTTCTTCACCATTCCCATGTGCTGAACCTTGTCCTTCTGGATTTCTCTCCTCTACTTTTTCCAGTCTTAAAACTCACTGACTGATATTTTTTTCCATTGAATAGAAAGTCTTTTTGAAATTGCACTCCTATTCAATATGAGCTTCATCTTCAGCCATGTTTCTTCTCCGAGGTGCATGCCCTGCCTCTGGATTGAAAGGTTCTAGTTCCCCTTCGCCTCTTTGAAGCCTGCTTCTTTTTAGCATGCAAACATGCAATTCACATCTAAAAAACCCTACTCTGATACCACTTGATCCATGGGTTAGTTTTGCATAAACCTCCTTAAAGTCATCATTGTTAGCATATTGTTTAGCATAACTCTCAAAAGATAATGAAGAATTATGCAAAATAACAGAAGCAGAAATAGGAGGGCGAGATAGCATATCGACAACTTTATTGCTAGTGCCCTTCTTATACTTTATTGCTAGATGAAACTGTTGAATAAAACCCATCCACTTGAAATGACGAGATTGCTGCAACTTGGTTTGTGACTGAAGGTACTCCAAGGTTTGATGATCTGTATGGATGATGGTCTCCTTGTTGATCAGGTAGTGTTTCCACTTTTTCACACTCTGCACCAAGGCATAAAGCTCCTTGTCATAGGTGGGATAGTTTATCAC
>APFE031705704.1:0-30559 GCA_000404065.3 Pinus taeda
CATATATATCTGTTATATAAAATATAGAATTATCTTAAAAAAAAAAAAATCATTGCCATTCGTATTTTGATAAATACTACCCCAGCTGTTTTGAGATAGCTTTATACACCTATGGCATCATCTACGAAATTAAAATGAGTGAGATTTCCAGCCTTCGAATAGGTAATATGGGAGCAGTTGCGACGAAGGCATCCGTATGAACAAAGACAATTCAACCGGCCGAACCCAAACAACCCTAAAAGTTCGCAGACTGGATGTGCTGCGATAATAACGTTCTACTGTTAGGGCATGATATACCAAATTAAAATGAGTGAGATTTTCAGCTTTCGATTCTCGAATAATTCATATGGAGCAATTAATCCTCATGCGGTGCAAGAAAGGCAGCCGTATGAACAAGAATGAAGTCCCCGGAGAATCTAGCCTCGTGTACTCTCACTATCACTTTAGTTGCAAAAATTGGAAAGTGAGAGTGGGGAGCCATAATTTTGAAAAAAAATATTCTAGTCTTTTTATAATTTTGTTAAAAATAGACTATAAAGGTTTATATTGCTTGGTTAAAATTAATGAAAATATTTTTTTATAAAAAATAATATCATATATATATAAAATTGTAAAAAAATAAATTATTCCCTAAAAAAAAAAAATTTATAAAATTTTTTTTTAAAAAATTTTTTTTTACTGTGATGTTCATTTTCATTAAATTTTTAAAAAAAATAATATTAAATATTCTTAATCTAATTTAAACATTGACGATTTTTTAACATTTTTAAGATATAATTTGCGTTTTCTTATATTAAACAGATATTTATTTGAATTTGTTTTTGAGTTTAATTCCATTCATTTGTATTCTCGAATAAACAGTTATATCTTATTTAAAGATATATATTATTAAAACATAATATAACCATATATGTTTTGTAGGTTGCAAAAATGTTCAGAATTAATTTAATTTATTAATTATTTTAAAAAAATATAAAATATAATACATTTAATCTTTAATTATATTTATTAAAAGATTATTAAGAACATTAAAAGAAATATATAATAGTTAAAAAATACTCAGAATAATTTAATTTAGTTACCTTTAAAAATTATAAAATATAATGCACATTAATTTTTCTTTTGAAACAAGATATTTTCAATTTTATAGATAGACATTATTGTCACAACCCTCTATACAAAATATTAATAACTCCAAGAAAAAAAAAAATCTTTTTTTTTACCTAACCTTTTTATACCATGGATGAGTAATTTACTTGCAAGGGTAAATATTCTAATGTTTTACCCCATCCTCTGCACAGACACGACCCATACATTAACAATGACTAATAGAATGTCATAATCCTCATTAAACTTGGCGGAAGATGTGTGACGTTATATTGACTTCGTTTTGCTCCGTATTAACATATGCACCTACCTTCTTACGTATGACCGTGCTAGCAGTGGACTTGGCAATTCCGGCCACTTGAATGTTGATGGCGCGAGAGATGAATAGTTGTCACCCCTCGGATACTCCATCGTTGATCCACCGTCGATTCAAACAGGGTAGCTGGCTGGATTTATGACTACAGCTACGGTAGCTGGCACCTCGGGATTACTCACTTGATCGATGGTGAGAATTCACCCTGGGAAGATCAAATGACACAGCAACACTTCCATTTAAACAGTCGCCTTAGGGTTTGGGGTTCATTTGTTCATTGATTGATTTTAGTTTGTAGAGTCGCTCCTCCAAGCGTCTGCCCTTCCATCTAAGCCGCTCTCCAGTAAGCCTGTTCGGCTGTAAACGATTCATTCTTCGACCGTGTGCTCTGTTCTTGTATGCATGGATTGTGTGGAAGATGATGCCGCACCGAGCCTCTCGCTCTGGATTCTCCATTGCTCGTCAGGTAAACCCTTCCTTCTGAAGTTTCATATTCAGTTTTCTCTTTGGTACGCCTAGCAGATATGATTGGCATAATTCTCATTCGGAAGGTTTGATTTGAACAGGTGAAGACCCTACGCGGAGGCAGGGAATTTCAGAGTTGCTATCGCTGTAGGAGCGCCTTCCAAGTAAGCCCACTAGGAACCCAGTAGAAATGTTTTACACAGTGAGTCCTCGAGTCGAAGTTAATTGTTTATTTCTTTTCTGTCAAGAACCTTGCCGTTTTCCATTATTGGTATGAGCGGACATGGTATTCCGGCCGGTGAATCCCTCTGTAGGTTGAAACCCTGGTTTCTACCTTAAGGGTTTTCGCCACAGTTGTCGAATGGCGTTCTTATAGAGGTTCCTTTCTTTAATAGTTACGCTTGCAATGTCATTCTTCTGGGTCCTTAAAATACCTTTAACAGGCATGAGAATCCTGTTGTGTTAATGTATATTCTGTACTGTTTTTTTTTTTAAGTTTAAACCCAAGCGAGTGTTTAGCTTCTGGGTGGATTTGTTTTGTTATTTAATACCGCTCTGAGACCGCCAGTCTCGATGGACTTGCCCAGTTCTGGCAAAGGGATTTTGGTTTGTAAATTGGACCTGCAATCTTTAATATATGCCATGTATCTATTGTTATTTTTCTAAATCTACCATAGTACGAATTGTTATACTGACGAATGAATCTCTCTCTCCTGATTCGAACTACTATTTATAGTCTTTTATATACATATATAAATATATTTGTCTGCAGACACATTCTAGTTGTAGTCGGCATATTGAATTCATTTCATTGTATTATTGTCTATAGCGCTGGTCTGAATGTGGGTTCTTTACTTGCACATCGGAATATGGATTTATCTTCGGTTTGACCGTAGATTATGCCCAACCATTATATATTGAAATCTTGTTTATACAGGCGAATTTATTTGTGAGTTTTGCGGAGATTCTTCTCATGAACTCCTATTTTTGGTTCGATATAGAGTGCTGTTAATCCAAATTACTGTTTTCGCCATTCTGTTGTTGTAATATATGAGTTTTAGCCTTTCGATCGAGGGTTCTCACACGAACTCGGTTGTTGCTACTTACATATTCTGTTGTAGCTATTGTCCAACCTCTCCCGTGGTAAAGGCGAAGGCGTTATAAATTTATATATATTGCATGTCATTTTCTGAGGGTTCGAAGAATGTAACAAAGTTCGTTCTCATAGCGGTTTTCGCTATGTTGACCTTCATTTCTCATTATTTATTTAACAGGTCAGGTAATTGTTTTCCTGCTGCCCTATGGGGTTACAGTTATACCACGGCAGTTTGTTCCTCTTTTGTGTTAACATTTTACAGCTTTTTCCGTTATCATTATTCTATGAAGTAGGAAGGGATCTCATACTGAATGAAACAAAACTAATTCTAACAGTCTTTATTTCAGACAGAGTGTAGTTATACTCCAGCGAATACCCTATAGCTAATTGTCTCAATACTCTGTTATTTAATTTACAGTTCAACTATATTTTATTGCTTGATTTACAGTTCAACTATATCTGTAAAGAGAATATGGAAATTTCTCAGATAATATTAAAGTCAGGTTGTACTTACCTGTAGATGTAGCGCTCACAATCTTCTAAACTTCTCTAAAATGAAGAAGATTGTCTGAATCTTGTTATCCTCCCAGCCGCGAGATCAGTCAATCCAGACTGAGTCTCTCCCCCAAGCTCATTTGCCGGCCCTAGCCTTCAGTAAGTATAGCACTTCCCGTGCCTGTGCTATCTGGTCCTTACCAGACGTAGCACTTCCTTTCTGCTTTCAATGCCCTCCTCCCTTTCCTCTATCGTTTGTTCCTCAACAACCCGGGCCTTTTCCCTCTTCCCTTTTTCCTAGGGAATGGGGAAAAAACAGTTAGGGTTTCCCTTAACTTACTGGCAACTGTTTCTTTTATTATACATAGAAAGGAATATAACTTTCTCATAAAAGTTATTATATGTAATTTATTCCATTCACATTCAATCATTGAATTAATAATAATTTTATCATTTTTAAGAACAATAATCTCTGTTCCATAATAGTAATTCAGGAAAATTTATTCACATAAACTGTTCACATAAACTGTTTTGGTCATTACATCTCCTCCCCCTGAGATTGGACACCGTCTCGGTGTCTTTCAGTCACGAACAGATTTGGATAGGTTCTCTTCATTAATTCTTCATCTTCCCAAGTGGCCTCCTCAGGTCCAAAATGTCGCCATTGCACCTTAACTTGGATAATAACTCGTTTCTGCAGCTGCACTTGTCTCTGGTCGAGAATGCTTAGCGGTTCGACCAGAGCCTCTCCTTTCGGTTCGACCTGCAACACACAATTCCTTTAGTTAGTTTTCTTTCAAATGGAATTTTTGCCAGACTTTATTGTAACAATAACCCCACCTGTATATCTTGCCACCAGATTACATGTTTAGGGTCATACACCTATTTCTTTAGTACTGAAACATGGAAAACATTGTGGACTCGGATGTGGCTTGGCAATGCAAGTTGGTAAGCCACTGGTCCAATCCTTGCCAAAACTTGGAAGGGTCCACAATATCGGGGTGCCAATTTGGCACATCCACTCCACTATAAAGTACTTCTTTTAGCTTGAATTCGAATATACACATGGTCCCCAACTTGGTACTCTTTAAACCTTCTTTTCCGATCGGCGAAATTCTTCTGTCTATCTTGAGCAACTTTCAAATTAACACGTACCCTCTTCACCATGTCTTCCATTTCCTTAAGTATTTCAGGTCCTAGACTTAATCTATCTTCAGGCCCTCCCCAACTGGAGGGTGTACGGCATTTTCGGCCATACATGACCTCAAATGGGCTCATTTGCGTAGAGGAGTGATATCCATTGTTATATGCAAATTCTACTAAATGTAAATATTCTTCCCATAATGTGGGTTGCTACATGACATAAGCCCTTAACATATCCTCTACCACTTGGTTTACCCGTTCTGTCTGTCCATCAGTTTGAGGATGGTACGCTGTACTGAAATTCAACTGAGTTCCTAAATCAGCAAACAACGTTTTCCAAAATGCTGATGTGAACTTCACATCACGATCAGAAATTATTGTTTTTGAAAGTCCATGCAACCTGAACACATTCTGCATAAAAATATGAGCAATTTGTGCAGCTTTATACGTGGATTGTACAGGTATGAAGTGTGCTGCCTTACTCAGTTTGTCTACTACCACCATAATCGAGTCGTTGTTTTTCTTTGTTCTAGGTAACCCAGTAATAAAATCCATGGAGATG
Source organism: Pinus taeda (assembly GCA_000404065.3). Taxonomy (NCBI): domain Eukaryota; kingdom Viridiplantae; phylum Streptophyta; class Pinopsida; order Pinales; family Pinaceae; genus Pinus; species Pinus taeda. The sequence goes on from APFE031705704.1 coordinate 5,182, forward strand.
ATTTCCCATTTCCATTCGGGGATGGGTAATGGCTGTAACAATCCTGTTGGGTGCTGATGCTCAACTTTAATCTGTTGGCACTCTAAACACCGTGCCAAATACTCGGTAATGTTCTTCTTCATTCCTGGCCAAAAATATTCTTTCCGGATTGCAGTAATCATCTTCTGATAACCCGGGTGGCCCGCATAATGGCTGATATGAAATTCGTCCATAATTAAATTTTTAATTCTGCTTTTATTGGGTACATATAACCTTTGCTTGAAGTAAATTAATCCAGCGTCATCTAATTCATATTCTTGTTGGCTGTCCCCTTTAGTAGATTGCTGTATTTGTAGTTTAAGCTGCTGATATTCTGTGTCTTGGTCTGAATTTCCTTTATTATTTCCAAAAAGGGACTTTTCCATCCGCTAATGGAAATTTCATATAGATTTTGCACCTTCCGGCTCAAAGCGTCGGCCACTCTGTTTTCTTTTCCCTGCAAATGTTTTATATCAAAATCAAAGCCACTTAAGAATTCCACCCACCGCGCTTGCCTAGCGTTTAAAGTAGGCTGCCTAAAATAGTTGGTTAAACTATGGTGGTCGGTGAGCAGCAAAAATTTCCTGCCCATAAGATAATGCCGCCACATCTTCAGGGCATGTATGACAACAGCTAACTCCAAATCATAAGCAGAGTATTTCTGTTCATGTTCTTTTAATTTTCGAGACTCGTATGCAATTACTTTGCCTTCTTGCATCAAGACTCCCCCTAACCCCTCTTTACTAGCATCTGTACATACTACATAGTCTTTATTAGGGTCAGCTATACTCAGAATAGGTGCTGTGGTGAGCAGATGTTTCAATTGCTCGAAGCTTTTCTGGCAGCTTGGGGTCCAATGAAATGCCTTTCCTTTTTTCTGTAATGAGGTAATGGGAAAAGCCACTTTAGAAAAACCCTCCACAAACCTTCTATAATATCCAGCTAATCCCATAAAAGACCGGACGTCTGCTACATCTTTTGGTACAGGCCACTCCATTATGGCCTTTATCTTTTCTGGGTCCACTGCGATTCCATCCTTTGTGATTACATGACCCAAATATTGGATCTCTTCTCTAAAGAAATCACATTTACTAAACTTAGCGTACAACTGATGATCTCTAAGGGTCTGTAATACCATTCTGAGATGCTCATAATGTTCTTCGATGGTGCGTGAATATATTAATATGTCATCAATAAATATCAGCACGAATCGATCCAAGTATCGATGGAAAATGCTGTTCATTAAACACATGAAGGTGGCTAGGGCGTTAGTTAGCCCAAATGGCAGGACTACAAATTCGTAGTGGCCATACCTCGTTCTAAAAGCTGTTTTAGCGATGTCTTCTTCTTTAATCCGAATCTGATGGTAGCCCGATCGCAAATCGATCTTAGAGAACACCGTCGCACCCTTCACTTGATCGAACAGTTCATCGATTCGTGGTAAAGGATACTTATTTTTGATGGTCAATTTATTCAATTGCCGATAATCTATGCACATCCGGAGGGTTCCGTCCTTTTTCTTGACAAATAGTACCGGGGCTCCCCAAGGAGACACGCTAGGACGAATATAGTCCTTATCTAGTAACTCTTGCAACTGCATCTTTAATTCTGTCAATTCGGGTACACTCATTCTATAGGGTGCCCGTGATACTGGTGCGGCACCTGGTACCAACTCAATGGTAAAGTCTATGTTCCTTCTTGGCGGTAGACCAGGAATTTCTTCCGGAAACACATCTATAAATTCCTGTATTATAGGAATACTGCTCAAAGAAGCTGTTTTATCCTTTGATTCTGCATATCCCACCTGGATGGCGTAGACCTGGCACCCTTTCCATACACATTTTACCAGTTGGTTTGCTGTTATCGGTCGAACCTGCACTGGTCGTTTAATCCCCTGCATTTCCTTCCTATTTCCTTGTTGGTCTCTATAGTAAATAATCTTGGTTTTACAATCAACTAATGACCAGTGTTTTTCCAACCAATCCATACCGATCAGAATATCATAGGAGCCAAGAGGTAGCACGTTCAAACCAACCGTTACTGGCTGACCTGCTATAGTAAAAGAGCAATTATTGATTTTAGCTGTTACCCGTCGTTTGGCTCCTGTAGCTAATTGTACCAGCCAAGGATTTTTAAATTTTACAGATTGTAAGTTACAACGTTCCACCACCTTTGGGCTCACATAGCTTAGTGTAGCCCCGGGATCAATTAAAATAGTTATGATAAGGTTTGAGATTTTACCTTCGAACTCGACCATGGTTGGCTGGTATTCCGCTTGCCGGTCTTCCAAAGCTGCATTAATTCTGGGTATGCTACGTCCAACTTCGCCAACTGTTGAGGCTTCATGAATTTGGGATAACTGCTCAGTTCCTTTTCGCTGTGGGCAGTTTTTGATGTAGTGGGGTCCTCCACAACCCTAGGATTGCAACGGAGGTCTGGTTATTCCTTCATTGTCTAACCTTGGTTGCTGTTCGTTGACTTTGGACTCATTTGCAGCCCTAAATTTAGATGTGGTTCTAGCTGCAAATCTGTTGTTTAATCCTTTACCATTCCCCTTATTCCCATTATTGTGATTTCCTTTGTTGTTTCCAACTGCCTTAAAGCCCTTCTTTTCATTCCATTTCTTGTTAACAGCTTCCCCTTTTTGCTTACTTTGTTGATAACATATTCTAGCCTTGCGAATTGCCTCATCCATTGATTTTGGATTATCAAATTCAATTCTTTCCCGCATATATGGTGGTAAACTGCTAACAAATCGTTGTACCTTTGCTTTTTCCTCCCTTATATATGGCACGTAGCGAAGTAAGGAAGTAAAATGGGTGATGAATTCATCCATAGTCTGTTGCCCCAATCGCAAATCATGGAATTCTTTTGCCTTTTCATCGTAAAAGCGCTCTGTTAGATATCTTTCTTTAAAGAACCTTTGAAAATTATCCCAAGTAATGGTCTGTTCCGTGACTCCTTTTACAATCTTCACCTCCTCCCACCATAAGGTGGCCTTCCCCTGTAATTGAAAAATGGCCAATCGTGCCTTAAGATTGTGGTCATATTCATAAAGCTGGAAATACATATTCATATTGATTAACCATGCTTCAGCTGCCTCTTCTTGTTCTCCATCAAAATGCGGTGGCTTAATCTTGCGGAACTCCCCTTGTAGTTCCATCCTTTGTCTTTTCGAGGTTTGTTGTTCAACTGCATTATCGGATCGTTCCTCCTGCTCCTCCGATCCTTCGGGAGGTATATGATGGTTCTGCTCTTCAGACATTCTTTGCTGTTCTGCACTAGGATTAACTGGTGGTTGATTTTGTCTGTCGAACAAACTCTTCAAAATTCTCTCCTGTTCCATTGTTAATCGAGCATTATCCTCTCGCAGTCGAGCCATCTCGTTCTTAAGTTCCTGTACAGTTTCCAGGATTGCTTGATTTGTAATTCTGGCTTCTTCTCCAAGTTGTACCCACAGTTCTGGGTTATTTTCAGGGCCAGACACGCCCTGTCCCATTGCTGGTTGTCGAGGTATATTATCTGCCCTCCTCATGTGACCGTCTTCAAAACCTTGATCCTGTACTTCATAAAAAAAAAAAAATTCAAAGGTAATAATGAGAACGATCACATCACACTTCTAAATGTTTTTTTTTTTTTTTTTTTTTTTAAATAATGGAAATTTAAATTGAGTTGAAATTTTTGGAAATCTAAAATATAATTGTCAAATTTCAAGATGTCACAACCCTCTATACAAGATATTAATAATTCTACAATTTTTTTTTTTTTTTTTCTTTTACCTAATCCTTTTTATACCGTGGTGCGTAATTTAATCGCAAGGGTAAATATTGTAATGTTTACTCCCTCCCTTACACAGTGACGACCTATACTTTAAACAATGACTATTATAATGTTGTAATTTCCCATTGAATTTGGCGGGAAGAAGGGTGGCGTTGTATAGACTTCACTCTGTGCTGTCTTAAGTTATACACCTACTTACCTCCGTATGGCCGTGCTGGCAGAGAACTTGGCAATCCCGCCACTTAAATGTTGATGAGGTGAGGGATGGACAGCTGTCACCCCTCGGATACTCCACCATTGATCCGACTGTCGATCCAAAAAGGGTAGTTGGCTGGATTTATGGCTGCAGCTACTGTAGCTTGCACCTCGGGATTCCTCGCATGATCAATGGCAATAATTCACCTTGGGAGATCGAAAGACACAGAACACTTACCATTTAAACATTTGTCTTAGGGTTGAGGTTCATTTGTTCATTGTTCATAGTTTGCAGAGCCGCTCCACTAGGCGTCTGCCCTTCCTTTGAAGCCGCTCTAGAATAAGCCTGTTCGACTACAACGGACCATTACTTGACCGTATGCTCTGATCCTGTATGCATAGATTGGGTGGAAGATGATGCCGCTCCCCGCTTCTAGCTCCAGATTCTCCATCGCTCGTCAGGTAAACACTCTCTTCTGGAGTTTCATATTCAGATTTCTCTTGGTATACTTAGCAGATGGACTCGGAATGATTCTCATTCAGAAGATTTGTTTTGTGAATAGGTCGAAACCCTACGCAGAGGCAGGGAATCTCAGGATTATTTTCACTGTAGGAACGACTTCCAGGTAAGCCCGCTTGGTAACTGATAGAATCGTTTTACACCATCAGTCCTCGGGTCGAAGTTAATTGTTTATTTCTTTTCTGTCAGGGGCTTTGCCGTTTTTCTATTATTGGTTATGAACGGACATGGTATTCTAGCCAGGAAACCCTCAGTAGGGTGAAACCCTGGTTTCTACCTTAAGGGGTTTCGCCATAGTTGTCAAGTGGCATTTCTATAGCGGTTCCGCTCTTTAATAGCTACAGTTGTAATGTAATTCTTCTGGGGTTCTTAAAATACCTTTAAACAGGCATGCGAATCCTGTTGTGGTTAATGTATATTCTGTACTGTTTAACGTGTAAACCCAAGCGGGTATTTAGCTTCTGGGTTGTTTTGATTTGTTATATATTGCTTCTCTAAGACTGCCAATCTCGTTGAACTTACCCAGTTCCGGCAGGGGGTTTTGATTTGTATATTGAGTACTGCAGTCTTTAATATATGCCATGTATTTTTTTTTAAATCACCATGGTGCAAATGTTGTTCTGACGAATGAGTTTTCCTCTCTCCTTATTCGAGCTTACTGTTTACAGTCGTTTTTATATATGCATATACTTGTCTGTAGACACATTCTAGCTGTATTCGACTTGTTGAATTCATTTCACTGTATCATTGCATATATGGTTGATTCGAATGTTGGGTTCTTTATTTACATATCTGAACATGGATTTATCCTCAGGTTTTTACCGTTGATTATGCCAACCATTACATATTTAAATCTTGCTTATACAGGTGAATTTATTTGTAAGTTTTTGGCAGAGTTTACTTCTCATGAACTCCTATTTTGGTTCGATATAGAGTCTTGTTATCCTTTTACTGTTTCCGCCATTTGTTGTTGTGTTAAATGATTCTTAACCTCTCGACCGAGGGTTCCTACACGAACTCGACTGTCGCTGGTTACATAGTCTAATACTATTGTCCAGCCTTCCTTGTGATAAAAACGAAGGCGTTATATATGTATATATATTGTAGGTAATTTCCTGATGGTTTGATAAATGGAAAGAAATTCGTTCTCACAGCGGTTTTCGCTATGTTAGTTATCATTTCTCATTATTCCTTCAACAGTTCAGGTACTACTTCTTGCTACCCTATAGGGTTACAGTTGTTCCACAGCAGTTTGTACAGTTGTTTCACGGCAGTTTGATCCTCTTTCTGTGTTGACATTTTACAGTTTTCCCGTTAACATTTGTCTATGAAGTAGGAAGAAACCTCGTACTGAGTGGAAAAACTAGTTATATCAGTCTTCATTTCAGACAGAGTATAGTTACATCCTGGCGGATACCCTATAACTAAGTGTCCTAACATTCTGTTATCTAATTTACAGTTCAACTATTTTCTGTTGCTTGATTTACAGTTTAACTATATCCTTTAAGAAGAATATGAGAAATTTTCAGATAAAATTAAAGTCAGGTTGTACTTACCTGTAGTTGCAGCGCTCACAGTCTTCGGTACTTCTCTAAAACGGAGAAGATTGTCTGGAGCTTGTTATCCTCCCAGCCGCGAGAACAGTCAATCCAGACTGAGTCTCTCCCCCAAGCTCATTTGCTGGCCATAGCGTTCAGCAAAGTAAAGCACTTCGTGTGCCTATGCTATCTGGTCCTCACCAGACGTAGCACTCCCTTTCTGCTTTCAGTGCCCTCTTTCCTTTCCTCTCCCGTTTGTTCCTCAACAACCCGAGCCTTTTCCTCTTCCTTTTTTTCCTAGGGAATGAGGAAAACAGTTAGGGTTTCCCTTAACTTACTGGCAACTGTTTCTTTTATTATACCCAGAAAGGAATATAAATTTCTCATAAAAGTTATTATATGTAATTTATTCCATTGACATTCAATCATTGAATTAATAATAATTTTATCATTAAAAAAAAAAAAAAAACAATAACCTCTGTTCCGTATTTACTGATAATAGTAATTCAGGAAAACTTATTCACATAAACTGTTTTGGTCATTACATCTCCTCCCCCTGAGATTGGACACCGTCTCGGTGTCTTTCAGTCACGAACAGATTTGGATAGGTTCTCTTCATTAATTCTTCATCTTCCCAAGTGGCCTCCTCAGGTCCAAAATGTCGCCATTGCACCTTAACTTGGATAATAACTCGTTTCTGCAGCTGCACTTGTCTCTGGTCGAGAATGCTTAGCGGTTCGACCAGAGCCTCTCCTTTCGGTTCGACCTGCAACACACAATTCCTTTAGTTAGTTTTCTTTCAAATGGAATTTTTGCCAGACTTTATTGTAACAATAACCCCACCTGTATATCTTGCCACCAGATTACATGTTTAGGGTCATACACCTATTTCTTTAGTACTGAAACATGGAAAACATTGTGGACTCGGATGTGGCTTGGCAATGCAAGTTGGTAAGCCACTGGTCCAATCCTTGCCAAAACTTGGAAGGGTCCACAATATCGGGGTGCCAATTTGGCACATCCACTCCACTATAAAGTACTTCTTTTAGCTTGAATTCGAATATACACATGGTCCCCAACTTGGTACTCTTTAAACCTTCTTTTCCGATCGGCGAAATTCTTCTGTCTATCTTGAGCAACTTTCAAATTAACACGTACCCTCTTCACCATGTCTTCCATTTCCTTAAGTATTTCAGGTCCTAGACTTAATCTATCTTCAGGCCCTCCCCAACTGGAGGGTGTACGGCATTTTCGGCCATACATGACCTCAAATGGGCTCATTTGCGTAGAGGAGTGATATCCATTGTTATATGCAAATTCTACTAAATGTAAATATTCTTCCCATAATGTGGGTTGCTACATGACATAAGCCCTTAACATATCCTCTACCACTTGGTTTACCCGTTCTGTCTGTCCATCAGTTTGAGGATGGTACGCTGTACTGAAATTCAACTGAGTTCCTAAATCAGCAAACAACGTTTTCCAAAATGCTGATGTGAACTTCACATCACGATCAGAAATTATTGTTTTTGAAAGTCCATGCAACCTGAACACATTCTGCATAAAAATATGAGCAATTTGTGCAGCTTTATACGTGGATTGTACAGGTATGAAGTGTGCTGCCTTACTCAGTTTGTCTACTACCACCATAATCGAGTCGTTGTTTTTCTTTGTTCTAGGTAACCCAGTAATAAAATCCATGGAGATGATTTCCCATTTCCATTCGGGGATGGGTAATGGCTGTAACAATCCTGTTGGGTGCTGATGCTCAACTTTAATCTGTTGGCACTCTAAACACCGTGCCAAATACTCGGTAATGTTCTTCTTCATTCCTGGCCAAAAATATTCTTTCCGGATTGCAGTAATCATCTTCTGATAACCCGGGTGGCCCGCATAATGGCTGATATGAAATTCGTCCATAATTAAATTTTTAATTCTGCTTTTATTGGGTACATATAACCTTTGCTTGAAGTAAATTAATCCAGCGTCATCTAATTCATATTCTTGTTGGCTGTCCCCTTTAGTAGATTGCTGTATTTGTAGTTTAAGCTGCTGATATTCTGTGTCTTGGTCTGAATTTCCTTTATTATTTCCAAAAAGGGACTTTTCCATCCGCTAATGGAAATTTCATATAGATTTTGCACCTTCCGGCTCAAAGCGTCGGCCACTCTGTTTTCTTTTCCCTGCAAATGTTTTATATCAAAATCAAAGCCACTTAAGAATTCCACCCACCGCGCTTGCCTAGCGTTTAAAGTAGGCTGCCTAAAATAGTTGGTTAAACTATGGTGGTCGGTGAGCAGCAAAAATTTCCTGCCCATAAGATAATGCCGCCACATCTTCAGGGCATGTATGACAACAGCTAACTCCAAATCATAAGCAGAGTATTTCTGTTCATGTTCTTTTAATTTTCGAGACTCGTATGCAATTACTTTGCCTTCTTGCATCAAGACTCCCCCTAACCCCTCTTTACTAGCATCTGTACATACTACATAGTCTTTATTAGGGTCAGCTATACTCAGAATAGGTGCTGTGGTGAGCAGATGTTTCAATTGCTCGAAGCTTTTCTGGCAGCTTGGGGTCCAATGAAATGCCTTTCCTTTTTTCTGTAATGAGGTAATGGGAAAAGCCACTTTAGAAAAACCCTCCACAAACCTTCTATAATATCCAGCTAATCCCATAAAAGACCGGACGTCTGCTACATCTTTTGGTACAGGCCACTCCATTATGGCCTTTATCTTTTCTGGGTCCACTGCGATTCCATCCTTTGTGATTACATGACCCAAATATTGGATCTCTTCTCTAAAGAAATCACATTTACTAAACTTAGCGTACAACTGATGCTCTCTAAGGGTCTGTAATACCATTCTGAGATGCTCGTAATGTTCTTCGATGGTGCGTGAATATATTAATATGTCATCAATAAATATCAGCACGAATCGATCCAAGTAACGATGGAAAATGCTGTTCATTAAACACATGAAAGTGGCTGGGGCGTTAGTTAGCCCAAATGGCAGGACTACAAATTCATAGTGGCCATACCTCGTTCTAAAAGCTGTTTTAGCGATGTCTTCTTCTTTAATCCAAATCTGATGGTAGCCTGATCGCAAATCGATCTTAGAGAACACCGTCGCACCCTTCACTTGATCGAATAGTTCATCGATTCGTGGTAAAGGATACTTATTTTTGATGGTCAATTTATTCAATTGCCGATAATCAATGCACATCCGGAGGGTTCCGTCCTTTTTCTTGACAAATAGTACCGGGGCTCCCCAAGGAGACACGCTAGGACGTATATAGTCCTTATCTAGTAACCCTTGCAACTGCATTTTTAATTCTGTCAATTCGGGTACACTCATTCTATAGGGTGCCCGTGATACTGGTGCAACACCTGGTACCAACTCAATGGTAAAATCTATGTTTCTTCTTGGCGGTAGACCAGGAATTTCTTCCGGAAACACATCTGTAAATTCCTGTATTATAGGAATACTGCTCAAAGAAGCTATTTTATCCTTTGCTTCTGCATATCCCACCTGGATGGCATAGACCTGGCACCCTTTCCGTACACATTTTACCAGTTGGTTTGCTGTTATCGGTCGAACCTGCACTAGTCGTTTAATCCCCTGCATTTCCTTCCTATTTCCTTGTTGGTCTCTATAGTAAATAATCTTGGTTTTACAATCAACTAATGACTAGTGTTTTTCCAACCAGTCCATACCGATCAGAATATCATAGGAGCCAAGAGGTAGCACGTTCAAATCAGCTGTTACTGGCTGACCTGCTATAGTAAAAGAGCAATCATTGATTCTAGCTGTTACCCGTCGTTTGGCTCCTGTAGCTAATTGTACCAGCCAAGGATTTTTAAATTTTACAGATTGTAAGTTACAACGTTCCACCACCTTTGGGCTCACATAGCTTAGTGTAGCCCCGGAATCAATTAAAACAGTTATGATAAGGTTTGAGATTTTACCTTCGAATTCGACCATAGTTGGCTGGTATTCCGCTTGCCGGTCTTCCAAAGCTGCATTAATTTTGGGTATGCTACGTCCAACTTCACCAACTGTTGAGGCTTCATGAATTTTGGATAACTGCTCAGTTCCTTTTCGCCGTGGGCAGTTTTTGATGTAATGGGGTCCTTCACAACCCCAGCACTACAATGGAGGTCTGGTTGTTCCTTCATTGTCTAACCTTGATTGCTGTTCGTTGACTTTGGAATCATTTGCAGCCCTAAATTTAGATGTGGTTCTGGCTGCAAATCTGTTGTTTAATCCTTTTCCATTCCCCTTATTCCCATTATTGTGATTTCCTTTGTTGTTTCCAACTGCCTTAAAGCCCTTCTTTTCATTCCATTTCTTGTTAGCAGCTTCCCCTTTTTGCTTACTTTGTTGATAACAAATTCTAGCCTTGCGAATTGCCTCATCCATTGATTTTGGATTATCAAATTCAATTCTTTCCCGCATATATGGTGGTAAACTGCTAACAAATCACTGTACCTTTGCTTTTTCCTCCCTTATATATGGCACGTAGCGAAGTAAGGAAGTAAAACGGGTGATGAATTCATCCATAGTCTGCTGCCCCAATCGCAAATCATGGAATTCTTTTGCCTTTTCATTGTAAAAGCGCTCTGTTAGATATCTTTCTTTAAAGAACCTTTGAAAATTATCCCAAGTAATGGTCTGTTCCGTGACTCCTTTTACAATCTTCACCTCCTCCCACCATAAGGTGGCCTTCCCCTGTAATTGAAAAATGGCCAACCTTGCCTTAAGATTGTGGTCATATTCATAAAGCTGGAAATACTTATTCATATTGATTAACCATGCTTCAATTGCCTCTTCTTGTTCTCCGTCAAAATGCGGTGGCTTAATCTTGCGGAACTCCCCTTGTAGTTCCATCCTTTGTCTTTTCGAGGTTTGTTGTTCAACTGCATTATTGGATCGTTCCTCCTCCTCCTGCGATCCTTCGGGAGGTATATGATGGTTCTGCTCTTCAGACATTCTTTGCTGTTCTGCACTAGGATTAACTGGTGGTTGATTTTGTCTGTTGGACAAACTCTTCAAAATTCTCTCTTGTTCCATTGTTAATCGAGCATTATCCTCTCGTAGTCGAGCCATCTCGTTCTTAAGTTCCTGTACAGTTTCCAGAATTGCTTGATTTGTGATTTTGGCTTCTTCTCCAAGTTGTACCCACAGTTCTGGGTTATTTTCAGGGCCAGGCATGCCCTGTCCCATTGCTGGTCGTCGAGGTATATTATCTGCCCTCCTCATGTGACCGTCTTCAAAACCTTGATCCTGTACTTCATAACAAAAAACAAAATTCAAAGGTAATAATGAGAACAATCACATCACACTTCTAAATGTTTTGTTTAAAAAAAAAAAAAAAAAAAACAGTGTCCTTATATATCCTTGTCCTTTTATCCAGAGGCCTCAGTGCTGTAGCTGGGCTCTGATACCATATGTCACAACCCTCTACACAAGATATTAATAACTCCACAATTTTTTTTTCTTTTACCTAATCCTTTTTATACCGTGGTGCGTAATTTAATCGCAAGGGTAAATATTGTAATGTTTACTCCCTCCCTTACACAGTAACGACCTATACTTTAAACAATGACTATTATAATGTTGTAATTTCCCATTGAATTTGGCGGGAAGAAGGGTGGCGTTGTATAGACTTCACTCTGCGCTGTCTTAAGTTATACACCTACTTACCTCCGTATGGCCGTGCTGGCAGAGAACTTGGCAATCCCGCCACTTAAATGTTGATGAGGTGAGGGATGGACTACTGTCACCCCTCGGATACTCCACCATTGATCTGACCGTCGATCCAAAAAGGTAGCTGGCTGGATTTATGGCTGCAGCTACTGTAGCTTGCACCTCGGGATTCCTCGCATGATCAATGGCGATAATTCACCTTGGGAGATCGAACGACACAGAACACTTACCATTTAAACATTTGTCTTAGGGTTGAGGTTCATTTGTTCATTGTTCATAGTTTGTAGAGCCGCTCCACTAGGCGTCTGCCCTTCCTTTGAAGCCGCTCTAGAATAAGCCTGTTCGGCTACAACGGACCATTACTTGACCGTATGCTCTGATCCTGTATGCATAGATTAGGTGGAAGATGATGCCGCTCCCCGCTTCTAGCTCCGGATTCTCCATTGCTCGTCAGGTAAACCCTCTCTTCTGGAGTTTCATATTCAGATTTCTCTTGGTATACTTAGTAGATGGACTCGGAATGATTCTCATTCAGAAGATTTGTTTTGTGAACAGGTCGAAACCCTACGCGGAGGCCGGGAATCTCAGGATTATTTTCACTATAGGAATGACTTCCAGGTAAGCCCGCTTGGTAACTGATAGAATCGTTTTACACCATCAGTCCTTGGGTCGAAGTTAATTGTTTATTTCTTTTCTGTCAGGGGCTTTGCCGTTTTTCTATTATTGGTTATGAACGAACATGGTATTCCAGCCAGGAAACCCTCAGTAGGGTGAAACCCTGGTTTCTACCTTAAGGGGTTTTGCCATAGTTGTCAAGTGGCATTTCTATAGCGGTTCCGCTCTTTAATAGCTACAGTTGTAATGTAATTCTTTTGGGGTTCTTAAAATACCTTTAAACAGGCATGCGAATCCTGTTGTGGTTAATGTATATTCTGTACTGTTTAACGTGTAAACCCAAGCGGGTATTTAGCTTCTGGGTTGTTTTGGTTTGTTATATATTGCTTCTCTAAGACTGCCAATCTCGCTGAACTTACCCAGTTCCGGCAGGGGGTTTTGATTTGTATATTGAGTACTGCAGTCTTTAATATATGCCATGTATTTTTTTTAAAATCACCATGGTGCAAATGTTGTTCTGACGAATGAATTTTCCTCTCTCCTTATTCGAGCTTACTATTTACAGTCGTTTTTATATATGCATATACTTGTCTGTAGACACATTCTAGCTGTATTCGACTTGTTGAATTCATTTCACTGTATCATTGCATATATGGTTGATTCGAATGTTGGGTTCTTTATTTACATATCTGAACATGGATTTATCCTTAGGTTTTTACCGTTGATTATGCCAACCATTACATATTTAAATCTTGCTTATACAGGTGAATTTATTTGTAAGTTTTTGGCAGAGTTTACTTCTCATGAACTCCTATTTTGGTTCGATATAGAGTCTTGTTATCCTTTTACTGTTTCCGCCATTTGTTGTTGTGTTAAATGATTCTTAACCTCTCGACCGAGGGTTCCTACACGAACTCGACTGTCGCTGGTTACATAGTCTAATACTATTGTCCAGCCTTCCTTGTGATAAAAACGAAGGCGTTATATATGTATATATATTGTAGGTAATTTCCTGATGGTTTGATAAATGGAAAGAAATTCGTTCTCACAGCGGTTTTCGCTATGTTAGTTATCATTTCTCATTATTCCTTCAACAGTTCAGGTACTACTTCTTGCTACCCTATAGGGTTACAGTTGTTCCACAGCAGTTTGTACAGTTGTTTCACGGCAGTTTGATCCTCTTTCTGTGTTGACATTTTACAGTTTTCCCGTTAACATTTGTCTATGAAGTAGGAAGAAACCTCGTACTGAGTGGAAAAACTAGTTATATCAGTCTTCATTTCAGACAGAGTATAGTTACATCCTGGCGGATACCCTATAACTAAGTGTCCTAACATTCTGTTATCTAATTTACAGTTCAACTATTTTCTGTTGCTTGATTTACAGTTTAACTATATCCTTTAAGAAGAATATGAGAAATTTTCAGATAAAATTAAAGTCAGGTTGTACTTACCTGTAGTTGCAGCGCTCACAGTCTTCGGTACTTCTCTAAAACGGAGAAGATTGTCTGGAGCTTGTTATCCTCCCAGCCGCGAGAACAGTCAATCCAGACTGAGTCTCTCCCCCAAGCTCATTTGCTGGCCATAGCGTTCAGCAAAGTAAAGCACTTCGTGTGCCTATGCTATCTGGTCCTCACCAGACGTAGCACTCCCTTTCTGCTTTCAGTGCCCTCTTTCCTTTCCTCTCCCGTTTGTTCCTCAACAACCCGAGCCTTTTCCTCTTCCTTTTTTTCCTAGGGAATGAGGAAAACAGTTAGGGTTTCCCTTAACTTACTGGCAACTGTTTCTTTTATTATACCCAGAAAGGAATATAAATTTCTCATAAAAGTTATTATATGTAATTTATTCCATTGACATTCAATCATTGAATTAATAATAATTTTATCATTAAAAAAAAAAAAAAAACAATAACCTCTGTTCCGTATTTACTGATAATAGTAATTCAGGAAAACTTATTCACATAAACTGTTTTGGTCATTACACAAGATTTTGAGTGTGTTTTATTGATGGTATTGAATCTATTTCCACCATTAAAAAAATTATTATTATTTTTTATGCAAAAAGTTTAAAGTACACTAGAAATTGTGACCTCCACCTTTCTTATACTATGCACACTTGAAGTTTTCATGGTGATTTTTACTGAAACAATCTGTTATATAAATCTATTGCATGAAAAGTAGGGAAAGGATCTGACATTGTGTATTGTGTAAAAACTGTCAAATTTCATAATTTTAGGTGGTCTAGAAGTTTTTGATGGTGCTGAATCTATTTCCACCATAAAAAACATTATTTAAACACTGCGTCTTCAAGATTTTTACCAGAATTACAACCACTTTTGGCTATCCAAACAATTCCTCCACCTCCTTAAACTATTCCAATAAAAATAAACTATGATTTTTGTATGGGAAAAAACTATAAAATAGTAATCTCTAGTTACAAATAGGTAAATTAACAACAACAACAAACTCTCATATTGGAAATTAGAAAAAAATTAACAATATTATAAAAATGAAAATATCAAAAAAGAAGGGGAAAAAAATTCCACTAATGTGAAAAGTTAAATTATAAAAATGAAAATATTATAAAATAAAAATAATAAAAAGAAAAAAATTAAATAAATTTACATGTTATTTTTATGTTGAAAGGTAATTATAAATCAGCTTGCATACATTCAATTAATTTTCTCGATAATTTTGAAAATAATAATATGATTATCTTTATGTAAGATGTATAAACCGCACAATATTGGATCTAAAATAGTCTTCTGGTATCTAATCTGATTAGAATTGGAATTTGGTAACTCTCCTTAATTAAAATTGAAATTTGGTAACTAAGTCTTAAAGTGTAATATATTATTAATTAATTATCTATATCCATATATAAAAATGCATTCTGTTCCATCGTTAGTTACCTGTGTTGAATAGCATCGCTTAAACTATCCGTTTTTGAACGGGTCCAATGCTTTTGATTTGATGGCTGAATAAGGAAAGGGAAAGTGGAAACCCTGTGAGTACGGGTGGACAAACCTACGTAATTCTTGTTTGCTACGCTAATAAATCTTGGAGAGTGTGGAATCAATGGTAGCTCAAACCTCCCCATCTCATCTTTTCTTAAAATTCCTCATCTCATCTTCTCCTATTTGACCAACCAGCAAATCAGGATGTCTGCAGCAACTCCTAAGGAAGCCGCAGCAACAACAGCAGAACAAGTTGAATTGGATCCGTATCGTCTTCACATGTATGGAGAGGCTGAGAAGTACACAGTGTGGAGGCATGGAGCTCCACCTTCTTACCATCTCGTCAACAAGTTGTTTGAAGAAGGCCAAACTCAGGTTTGTGTTTGTATTTGCAATCCAAATCTGTTGTCTTCTATCATTTAGTTTGTGAGGTCCATTAGATTTTACAGATGCAGTGAGCAATTAGATCCATATGTGCAGGTATGGCCGAAAGGTTCCTTGGAAGAAACTGTCCAGAAGTTGGTGAAAACGTGGGAGATGGAGCTGTCTCATAAGACAAACATACAAGATTTCAAATCAATTGACACTTCCAGCTTTTCTATGAGTGTTAACGGTAATATTTCAGATATATATCTAGTCAAGTAACCTAACCTAGTTTGAATAGACAAAGTAATAATAATAGAGGCAGGTGCCTTTCCCTCTGATCAATTGTGAAATTCATGCAGGAAGGCCTGCGTTATCAGGAAAAGAGACCCTCGATATGGGAAGCTACAACGTACTCCTTCAGACATCTTTGCCCGAGGAACTTCAGTACTACAAGACGGCCATGGAAACATTCGAGTCCTCTCATGATATATTTCAAATTTCCTTCCCCACAGGATTTGCTTGGGAAGTGGTTCAAGTGTATACAGCCCCCCCGCTTGTAACATTCAAGTTCAGGCACTGGGGCATCATGGATGGGCCTTTCAAAGGCCATAAACCAACGGGAGAAACCGTGCAATTCATTGGAATTGCTATTGCTAAGGTCAGCACACTCAACTGTACACAAGTATTACAGAATCCTGCAACTCATGCAGCTGTTCGGAATTAAAACCCATTTTAATGTGCTCTGATATTTTAAAAGATTACTAATGTCTACAGCCTGCACTGCATGTTTTGACATAAGAGTTTGCAGTCATTTTTGTCTATAAGATTGGAGGTTTATTATGGTTAGGGAAAAGTATTTAATAACTGAAAAGTTGTTAATGTTGTGCAGGTGGACGAGGAAATGAGGATTGTGGAGTTGGAAGTGTATTATGACCCAGCAGAACTTTTTGGGGGACTTTTGAAGGGACAAGTGGAGGAGAGTTATGGGGAGTATAAGAAAGGAACAGAGGGTTGCCCCTTCTACGCTGCAACATCTCACACCTCCACGTCCCAATAGGCAGAATAAGTCTCCATAGAATAATCCTATTATATATGGTTCATTGTTATTGTTCTATTATATAATTGTATTATATATTGTTTTTGAAGTTTGTTTTGGATAAATAATAACGGTGTTAAAATTGTATATATATTTATAAATATAATTTTTAACCCCTTTGTTAAAAAGGGATATCTGTAATAGAGTTATTTGTTTTTTTAAAGCAGTGTATTTTGTCTTTTCACTTCCAAAATGTTTTTTTTTCATTTTCATTGAACCATTTCTTTTCAACCCCTTAGGATTTTAACACTTTAATTTAGGATTTGGACTTTTTTTCCAACACCTTAAATTAAGGGGTTGAATTTAAGATTAACACTTTAATTTAGGATTTGGAGTTACACTCCCTTTATTTAAAAGTTGGCTTACAAGGCTATTTACACTACCTAATGACATTTTTTTTAATGGGTATTTACTTAAATCATTTTCATGGAGTTATTATTTATGTAAGTTTAACATAAGTATTTATGGAGTTATTACTTATGTAAGTTTAATATATGCATTTGAGCAAATTATGTGCATATATAATATGAATAATTCATTTTATCCAAGAGAAGATTTAAAAAATTAATCAGATACACATTTTGTAATGTGTAGAATTATTAGACAAACTTATGTAGTTTTTGCAAAATATAGAATTATTGGAGAATACAGAGAAAAGAGGGATGGACCAAACTTCAAAGGTAGGTAGAAATAATGTTTAATAATAAGTTCATATTATTAGAAGACACGATTAATAAATAGATAGAAAGAGAGGTTAACGATCTAGAAAATTGTAATATGTTGAATGAAAAACTAAATAACAATTTGGCCTTCTAAATAATTGGAAAGTAAATTGCATATCAAAGGCATCAAAGAGTGAATGAATAAGCTAATAGAGTTGGATCAAGCCTTGAAATTTATATTTTTTGGTTTGAAAGTGAAGAAAGATGAGAACACGCAAGCACTAGTAAGCATAAACTACAAAATAAATAACGAATATTAACAACTTATCTTATAGAAATAAAAAGATTGAGAAAAATAAGTGATAATTCATGTTACAATATAAATAGTGTATATTCATTAGAAATTTGACATTTAAAAAGGTCAAAAATATTTATAAATGAAGACTTCATTCTAGAATACAGAGTTCAAAGATTTTAAGAAGCGAGGAAGGAAAATGAACAATAATACGAAATTCAAAAGATTAAAATACAATGAAAGAAAATGAACAACAAATAAAAATAGAAAAAAATATAATTAGCGTTAGAAAACAAAAAGACAATAATAGATAAAAGTTTGGGACACTTCATATTCTCTCTTGGAATCCTTGTGGATTATCCTATGTTAGGTTGGACCTAAAGTGAAATTAACATAGGGCCTAAAGTGAAATTGATATTATATGGCTTGTTGGAAGTCATAAGCATAGATAATTTAAGGTCCCTAAAAGAAGGATTTGTTTTATGTTTGGTATGGAAGAAGAGATTCTACTATAGAGGGTATGGAGTAAATTTTTTTCATATAAAAGAGCATTTTTCATGACATTACGCTTCACAAGAAACACCATTTCAATAAGTGCATGTGGATGGAGATTTTTATTTATTATGTAAAGAATATTTATATGGTAGTATGTTATCTATGCCTACTATATTTATGTTTGATAAGAAAAACAATCTAAATAAAAGTTGTGCTTACAATGACTAAGAACATGATATTTATAATCTAAGAAATGAAGGTGGTATCCACTTGCTAGGAGACTTTAATGCTAGAACAATGAATTAGGTTACTTTTTAAACTAAAGATTCCAACCCTAATCCTTTATGGCTAGATAAAGATCTTATTTTAGCTAGTAGATGCAAAATTTATTTTGAATATTTGATTGAGAATTTGTTTGGTACCTAACTAATCAAGCTCTACAGTTCTCAAGATCTAATCATTTGGAATGGTCAAATGAAGTGGCCAAAATCCAACCAAATAACTTATAATCACAGGCTTTGCAATAGTGTCCTAGAGTTTTTGATATTTAATATCTTTGTATACAACCAGATAGTAAATTTTGACATCTTAAATGACCATGAGAATGCCTTTTATATTGGACCTTTAACCCTATCTTTAAACACTCTCATTCACAAAAGCCCATTGAAAATAATTTTGATAGTCAAAAGTACTTGATCTTTGATAAAGATAAAACTGGTTTTTTTTTATAATGGAGTTAAATAAAAAATTAAATATCTTAAAAAATAAGGACAGTGTTGGAGGCCTCTATCATAACTTTAATAATAATCCCCTCTAGTTCCATTAGCAGTTCTCGCTTGAGATGTTGTCTAAAAAGGAAAATAGAATGACCAAACATTGGTTTGATAAAGAGTGTGAAATTGCTAAACAAGCCATTAAGAATGTTTCTAATGAATCCTTAAAATTGTACAAGATAAATAATTACAAAGCCTTAATTGAAAGGAAAAAAAGTACCATACAAATAGAAAACAAGCGAATCCTTTTTACCTATTTAAAATAGATCTTAAGAAATTTTGGATGCAATTTATGACTTGTAAAATTAAACAAGGAAATATGATTCCCTTGAGGGACTGAAATTCAACCTTAGAAATATTTTTGAATCCTTTGATGTTATTAATAACTTTCAAACCTTTTCTACAGAGCAAGAATTTTTTTCTAAAGAAAACATATGGTTTGGGGTTAAGTCTCTTGCAAAAAGAAACGTTAAGGGCATTGAAGGTACTAAGTATACATTTTAAATTAGAAAGCCCCATCTTCACCCCTCATATCTAAAAAAATTCATTTAATAGTCAATGATGACTTCCCTAAACCTTGGACTCAAAGCCTCATTGAAAATATTTTAAAATACGGGGATAAAATCAAACCCTTTGGCTATAGGGCAATTATGAATAATCCCATTTTATCCAAGTTATATGGAAGAATTTTGGAAAAGAAAATTAGGGTCTTGCTAGAAATCTCCCATGGAAAACGAGTTAAAATCCAAGCAATATTTAGGAGCTATCATTCGACTATGATCCATGGACCACCATGTTATGCTTAGGATTATGATAGAGGATAATCACAAAAATAAAATAAATATCTTGTGTTGTTTTTTTTAACTTTATAAAAGTTTATGACACAATGTTTATGAGTAATATTAGGAATATATTAGAAGAGTTAAAATTTCCTTTTGAGTTGAGAGTTGTTGCAACGATGTTGTATGCTAGTCACATGCCATTGTTATTTCCAAGTTTAGGAACACTAAGGGCTAGTCAATTATTTCGATGTTGATTTAATATCTTATCATGGATATTTATGGTGAAGCTTAAATGAATGCATGGTAAAATAAGTAGGATAAACTTGTTATCCTTGATGTCACGATCTAATGGATGGATGATGGATGTTAGCATTATATTTGTCTCACGATCCTTGCTAAACTAACCCTTCTTCTGTAACTTTGAGGTAGTAGCATGTTATCTCCTTCCCTTACATGATCTCTAAAAAATTGGATCCTTGACTCAAATCCTAGTGTAATTATGTTAACTTGTCCTAGTTCTTTTGAATCAAATTTTCTACCCCAAAATTTCCCTAAGTTTATATGTTGTGAAACTCTGTTAGCCCTAGATTGAGAAGGTGCTAGTCATCTCGTTGATGGCAATCTTTAAAACCATAAAACCATTTATTTATTTGTTTGGGGTAAATTGGGGTTTATTTATAATAAACTCATACATTTTCAATGCTAAATATTTTGGATGTTATTGTCCGAAGGTTGTGATTTGTTTATAATTAATTATAAAGACAAAAATGTCATTTAAATACATTTTTTAGACCTAGTGTAGAGATGGCATTTATGGTTTTAGTGTTGTTATATGTCTTTAAACTAGTTGAAATTTGTTGTAATTTATTCATTATCTTAGTCCTCATTTTATAATTTTTTTTCAAAGTTTAGTTTATTGTTTTTATATACTATTATATTGTTGTAATTTATAATTTGAAAATCTAGTTTGCAATAGCCAAGAGTATTTTCCATATTATGTGTGTTTGGGAACCTATTTCAACCTCTATTGATTGACCTAAGCCTTTATATTGAGACATAGGAAACTTTGAACTTGAATATCAAAATTTCTCTTATATCCACCCTAAATCCTAAATCCTATTTTTATTAGGTGGAAATAATTCTAGAACTCGTTCCAACTGTTAAAGGAACTAGTGGAAGGTCAATTGTGAAGTATCTACACCCTGTCACGTGGAAAGATGCACCATAATCCAAGTACCACACTCTCCCATTCACTATGTTGGCCATGCATGCGATAAGGGTGAAGTTAAGCTCGAACTATGAAGCCAAAGCTTCACCTGCTACTTCTCCTGAGGTCTTCTTGCTTGAATTTTTATGTGGTCTCTTCGTGGAATAGTGCTCGAATTCATGACAATTGAAGCATTTAATTTTGGACAAATATTTCTTCTTGCCCCCTTTGCTAGATTCTGGTTGGGTTTGAGATTTCTTTCCTTTCCCCTTCTTTCCATTTCCAGCTAATGAAAAATTTTCTTCATCCTTTACCTTGGATGAAATTCCATCTCTGGTATTTTTCCTAATTTCCTCTTGTACTAAATTAGACCATAAGCGTTCCCAATTTGATAATTTTTCCCTCTCGTTCACCAATTCTTGGTAGTTATTCTAACCCTTAGGAAGTCCTAGAAGGGGTAGGCTTACCAAGGCATCATTTGAAACTATAACACCAACTCCTACAATCTCTTCATGAACTTGTTTGAACCTACTCAGATACTATTGAATAATGTCACTCTTTCGCATCTTGATATTTCGAAGTTTATCCTTGAGCACTAGTTTCTTATGGTCGTTGTTATTCTGGAATAGATCTATCAGTGCCTACCACATTACATAAGGAGTTTTTTTTCCCATGCATATTTGTGATAATGTGGTCTTACACTCCCTCCAAAATTATTATGCTTGCCTTGGTTACATATTTCTTCCATTGGGCTAGATCTTGAGCATCAAATTCCACTAGTTTTGCAACATCTCTCTTGATTTATTCTAGCAATTCATTTTCATCGAACACCACCTCCATACGATCCTTCCATGCAATGATATTCTATATGCCTTCCAAGGAATACTTTAGAATCAGCGTGTTGAAGGTCATCTTCCCAACTCTGAAGAGATCCTGCTACACTAAATAACAAATTTGAACCTCCAAAGAAACAACTTCAAAATTCATGTTATAATGTGAATCTTGCTCGAATACCATGTATAAATTATGGTGTAGATTTGCAACTGCTCATAAAGTTTTAATCAAAATCACAAGACACAAACATACTAGACTACTACTCTATGAAATTCAATTCACAATTTAAAACATCAATCACAAATATGGAATTAGAAATAACACATATGCACACAATATTTTTCTAGGAGAAAGAAATCTACTAAAAACCCTTATGAATGCTTGCATTAATATGATGAATAGAGATGTCTTTCAATTGTTTTTCTCAACTGAGCACAACTTCCAAGTGAATAACCTATCTATCTGCTCACTCAGAAGCTTAGACCCAAACTTAGTCAATTTTTTGTTGTACTTAAGCCCCTATTTGTTGGCATTATGATAAAGGTGTTGTCCTTGATGGCAACTCACCCATAGGTTTGATACAGGTGATGGTAACTTAATCAGATGACAGATCAGAATGCAGCAGGTATATGCAGGTTGACCGTGATGAAAGTGCGTATATACGCGGGTTAGCAGAGCAAAAGGTGCGTATACGTATACACGCAGGTTCACAGAGGGAAAAGCGCGTACATGGTTTTGGTTCGTGGTATTTGGTCCATGGTATTTGGTTCGAAATGACGACCCCAGGTATTGGGTCCATGGTATTGTTTCTACATGGTTTTGGACCATGGTATTGAGAGAAGCCTAACCTATATAAGGAGAAGATCATTAGGCAAAAAGGGGGTAAGGGAATGGATGTCTGACGAAGTGGGAAGATCTAGTATTGCTGGTTATCTATTTGTGCTGCTTGGCTTGGGTTGGATATAACAGCGAAGGTATAAGTAATTATCTTTAGATCTGTACACGGGTTGTCTCTGGTGAAAGCACGTATACACGCAGTTTTGATATAGTCAAGTAGCGTATGCATTATGAGATTTGGTGTTCTAGGTTGCTGTTGATTCTAGTGGTTGTTGCAGAGTTCTGGGCTCTGGTTTGCGTTTTGTGTTTTTGATGACAGGGTTTCAGTGATTCAGTATTGGGTGATTTAGAGATTTATGATGCAAGTATAAGTTGATGATTGTAGCAGTGATTGTTTTGTACTTATTGATCCAGTCTGAAAATTGATGAAACGTGGTCCCTGAAGAAAAGAAGGTTGCAGCCTTCTGTAGGTCAGCACCTACGTACTAGTATATCCGCTAGTACAAGAGCTAAGGGGGTTGTAGCTCCCTTCTAGAAGTAACTGGAAAACAAGAGAGGGTTGTAGCCCTCTGCAGGTTGTAGCCTGCGTGGTGGTAAAGAACTGCACCAGTACATTGTAAAAGAAGTTTCTTATTAAAGGAAGAAAGAGACGAATTGCAGCAGGTGGTTTTCACCCACATTGGGTTTCCACCTTACATCATGGTGTTCATGTGTGCTTCTTATGTGTGATGCTCTGTACTGTTTTACTACACCTGTTTACTGTTAATAATGTTTTGATGCATTTACTGAAGATAAGCTAACTGAATCATAAGATTGTTGCATATACGCTTGTTGCATTTAATACAGTTGCGTATATATGTGTATACCCTTAACTGAAGTCGCGTATATGAATCTGAGTGTGAAAATGAAAAAGTATCTGATTTGATAATACTTTGATTCACCGCCCCCCCCCTCTCAGTGTTATTTCCAACAATTGGTATCAGAGCAGGTCCTTTTGAAGAAGCTTGATCGCTTGAAGGAAAAGATCCATCGGAATGGCTAATCCAGATAAAGAGGCACATATTAGGCCACCAGTCTTTGATGGAAGAAACTTTACCCACTGGAAGATAAGAACCACCGCATATCTACAATCACTTGGAGTAGAAGTTTGGGGAATTGTAGAAAGTGGATACAATTTCCCATCAGCAGTTCCTACAGATGCAGCCGAGAAAAAGAAATATGAGCTCAATGCCAAAGCTGTTACTGTCTTATTGGGGAGTTTGACACAATCAGAATTTATGAAGATCATGCATTTCAAATCAGCTAAGGAAATATGGGACAAAATCATTCTAAGCTACGAAGGAGATGAACAGGTAAAAAGAGCAAAGCTTCAAACTCTTAGAATCCGGTATGAAAATCTTAAGATGCATAGTAATGAAAGCATAGCTAATTACTTCTTGGGAATGGATGAGATTGTAAATTGTATGAGGGATTTGGGTGAAGAATTTAAGGAAGTTGTCTTAGTTGAAAAGGTTTTGAGATCCCTGTCTGCTAAATTTGATTCCAAAGTGTCTGCCATAGAAGAAAAGGAGAATCTGCAAAAAATCACCATGTCACAGCTTCACGGAATCTTAACTGCTTTTGAGATGCGAAAAGAGGGACCATCAGAAGCTGCATTCGAAGCATCAGGATACATGTCAGAGGAAGAAGAAGAGGTAAATTTTGTCAAGAATCTTGAACGGGGAACTGGACGATTCAAAGGTAAGCTACCTTTCAAATGCTTTTCATGTGGTAGAGTTGGTCACTATGCTGCTAGATGCCCTCATAACAAAGGAAAGATGTCGGAAGAAGGTAATAGAAGCTATTATACCCATGTTAAAAATAATGACTCATTCAATGATAGCGAAGACATTAGAATTCTCATGGCATATGATAAGAAGAATGCAGAAACTGAAGAAGTTACCAAATTAAACGAACAATTGGAGACAGTAACCAGGGTAAGGGAGAAATTGCAGGATATAGTAAAAGATCAGAGCATAAGAATTTAGAGTCTTGAATCAAAGATCTTCTCTCTAAAAGAGGATCTTGAAAAATCAAAGGAGCAGAACATAGAAGCTCTTGAACATGAATTGATCAAATTGAAGCAACAAGTGGAAGAAGGAAGAAAATCTGAAGAAGACCTAAGGAAACAGTATCTGAAAAAGGAAGAACAACATCAGGTTGAGGTAAATATCTTAAAAGGTAAATTAGAAGAAAAGGATAAATTGTTTCGATTTCAAGATAGTACTAAGATTTAGGATGACATTCTTGGTAGTCAAAGATCCCCTAGTATCAAGACTGGTCTTGGCTTTCATGAATCTGTTGAAGGTGAATCTAGTTCACAAGGTGAGGCAAGGAACTCCAAAGAGAAATCTAAATTGATCAACAAGGAGTTTAGAGGTCATCCCCATCAGCAATCAAGGAACGAGATTCTTCAAAGGAAATATTTTACTCCTCCACTGAATAATGTTGAATGCTATGTATGTCATAATCTTGGACATGTTGCAGCCAGATGTAGAAGTAGAATGGTTCAATATCATCACAAAAGATCATCACATCCCAGGTACTTCAGAGGATATTGCTTTGCCTGCAATGCATATGGACACAAAGCAATTGATTGCAATAGAAGGAACATGAAATATGTAAGATTTTATTCATGCAACAAACTTGGACATAAAGCAAGG
>APFE031705704.1:32422-56269 GCA_000404065.3 Pinus taeda
AGGAAGAAAGAGACGAATTGCAGCAGGTGGTTTTCACCCACATTGGGTTTCCACCTTATATCATGGTGTTCATGTGTGCTTCTTATGTGTGATGATCTGTATTGTTTTACTACACCTGTTTACTATTAATGTGGTTAATAATGTTCTGATGCATTTACTGAAGATAAGCTAACTGAATCATAAGATTGTTGCATATATGCTTGTTGCATTTAATACAGTCGTGTATATACGCGTATACCCTTAACTGAAGTCACGTATATGAATCTGATTATGAAAATGAAAAAGTATCTGATTTGATAATACTGATTCACCCCCCCCTCTCAGTTTTATCTCCAATAGTGTCATGTATAACGCTAGGAGCAGTACTAACACAGGATGGCAGAGAAGGCTTGGACCCCCCTATCGCATTCACAAGCCGCATATTATCCAAAGCAGAGAAGAACTATTCCACCATTAAGTGTGAAGGGCTAGCTATGGTGTATGCGCTCCAGAAGTACTAACACTACTTGCTAGGAGGCCACTTTAAGATGTATATGAATCGCTCCATGCTAAAGTACCTGGTCAATAAGCCTACATTGGGGGGGTGAATCTGTAGATGGCTCTTATTGTTCCAAGAATACGATTTTTAAGTTGTTTTGAAGCCTAAATGATTGAACGGAGGACCAGGCCATCTGTTGCTCATCGAAACAGGGGAGGAACCTACTAATTTGGAGGAAGGATTACCTAACGCAGAGCTTTTTGTTGTGCACATTGTGGATGGACATTTTGAGGATATAATACACTTTCTAACAACTGGAACTATGCCGGAAGGATACTCTGTCCAGAAAAAGAAGGAATTAGTGATGCGTGCGACAGACTTCTCTGTCATTGCTGAGCATCTATACAAGATGGGGAATGATGAAATTTTGCAAAGGTATGTACCTGAGTTTGAACAAAGTAGCATACTTGCGGACGCTCATGGGGGTGTCGCATGAGGACATTATGAAGGGAGAGAAACCGCACAAAATATTCTACGTGCAAGGTTGTGGTGGCCAACGCTTCATCAAGATTCGAAAGCATATTGCAAGGCATGTGATGTATGCCAGTGGACAGGCAAGCCATCACGGAGGGATGAAATGCCTTTGAATCCACAACTAACGTTGCAACCTTTTGAGAAGTGGGAAATAGATTTTGTAGGACCCATTTAGCCTCAAGGAAAGATAGGTGTGAGGTACATTATCATTGTGACAGAGTACTTGACTCGTTGGGCAGAAGCGCGGCCGGTGAAGGATTGCACAGGCGCAATGGACACAAAGTTTCTATTTGAACATGTATTGGCATGATTTGGATGCCTAAGGATCTTGATGAGTGATCATGGTACGCACTTCCTGAATGAGACAATCAGTGCACTAACGGAGGAATTTCAGGTGTATCACCAGAAGAGCACACCTTATGACCCATAGGCTAACGGGATAGTGGAGGCATTTAATAAAGTGCTTGAAAATGCGTTGACCAAGGTATGCAATGCTCAGCGAAGTTATTGGGACCTATACATACCTGCAGTACTATGGGCTTATCAGACGACATGCAAGAAGCTGATAGGAAAAACTACCTTTAGGCTAGTATACGGGGTTGAAGTGGTGATGCCTATGGAACACATCATGCCTAGTCTACACATAGTAGCACTGATGGGTATGACAAATCGCAGATCCCTAGAAGAGAGGCTTGTGCAGTTGCATGAGCTTGAAGAAGAGAGATATTTGGCTGGATTTCATCAACAGGTCCAAAAGCAGCGCGAAAAATCGTGGCATGACTGACATATTAAGTTGTGCACCTTTAAGGTGAATGACTTGGTGCTATTGTATGAAAGTAAGTTTGATAAATTTCTAGGGAAATTCATAATGCATTGGCTAGGGCCCTATGTTATTAAGGAGATTACCGATGGTGGCGTGGCACAATTGGTTAAGTTAAATGGAGGTCCCTTCCCAGCAAAGGTGAATGGCAGTCGATTGAAGCTATACACAGGTGGCTTGACCATCTAACTAGGTGACAGAACCACAGTCTTAGCACTCTGGGCAGCTAAAAGGAGTCACGAGACTATAAACTACACTGTCTAAGTTGGAGAGCTACGTGATTTCAGGACTGTGCAAAGCAGCGAAGTTTCATAGGATCCACGATAATGCGAAGACAGTTGCACTAGCGCGCCAGTCTGCCAGAAAGTGACCATTAAAGTCACTATTCAGAATTTGATGGTCGGTTTGAGGCCAAATGGAGCGGGTGACAGGTATTTAAGGTGAACTTTATGGACTAGATTCTTGGAAATATGCTGCCAATCTAGCATTAATGGGCCGAATGTGGGGGGAACGGTCGAATTTGAATTCAAAAGGCCCTATAAATTGCAAGTGGTTGTCAAGTGAAAAACACTTGGCATTTTGAAAATTCAGTTGTTGTGTTATCAAGTGTGTATGGACCTTACGAATTTTGAGGCTTTGAGAGCAAGTTCATTGTTTGAAACATTGCCGAAGGAGATGCAGGACCTCCTGACTAGAATGATGTCGACACCCGAGGAAGTCGCGGAGGAAATTACGGTAGTAGAAGCCCTAGAGAGAATCAGAGTAATATTTGAGGTCCTTAAATCACCCAAAACAACAACACCTAAGAAGGATAAGCAGGCTATGATCCCGGTGCGTGTCTCACCAAGAAACCCACAGAGGACCAAGCTCACCTTGCAGGAAAAGGGGAAGGCCATTAATCTAGAGGCCGACAAGGAAGAATCTAAAGAAATCCTGGTGGATGAGGAGGACATGGAAATAGAAGTTAAAACCCAGGGTGTGGACCCTATTACCCGGTCACCAGAATATGTTCCTCCGCACAAGGGCAAAGCTATGGTGCCAAAGGACATAGACGAGAGCAAGATCTCCCTATAAACTCCATTGCTCCCAAACGATATTGTTTTTGAAGGGCCGCACTTAGGGCATGTTCCTATCCTAAATTTTGAAGATTTGGACCTTCTGTATCATGAGAAATTCCCACATTTAGCGACTGAGCATATAATGCATCGGCAGATTGATGCGACGATTGGAACGATTGAATTGGAGTCGCGCACATGGCTCAAGGGTGTAGAGAAAGTTGGGTTTCTTAACCTGATCTGGGTGCCACATTACCACCATGCCCCAGTGACCATCTTCATCATCAGCCAGCTGCTATGCTTGGTACATGATGGATGTTTGTTGCTGGAGGAGCCCATTCCCATCACAAACCACTTGATTCATCGAATTACATGGCTGCCTTACTCAGGGGAGGATCCGGACAATATATCAGAAGGAGAAGGTGGCAAGTTGGCCCTCATGGAAGCGATGAAGAAGAAGTTCAAGTTGGAGAAGAAGAAGCGAGGATATGCCATCTCCAGCATTAACAACCCTGTAGTCAAGGTTGCAACACAAATATTAGCAAGGAAGGTGATGCAAAAGTGTCATGTAGATGTGGTTCTCGTGCCTTTGATTACATTGGAGGCCCAATGCACTAAATTCATCCAGTTCAACTGGGCAAATTATCTATGCAGTGAGTTCCTTGCGAATTGTCGCGAAGCACAAGAGAAAGGAAAAACATTTCACTATGCATGGCTCTTGTTGTTGATCGTACTAGTGGCATGGGAGTTTCCAGAAGACAACCAATTCCCTTCGGTCGTGCCAGACCTTCTAGAGGTAGCGAAGTATGCTTCGTTGTGGGTGACCAAGGACATGCAGTGCATAAAAGAAAGCAATATCTTTTGGGTCTTAATGGAGATGAGTATCTGGATGGGGATCAATCGCAAGCCGCAGTTGTCACCCACAGTATACGCCAGTATGAAAAGCTTTGCAGAGTTCAAATCAGGTTTCCACCATGTCTTTATTAGGGCATGGAAGGACCCTATGAAGACATGGCATAACCTACCATATGTGGCAACTGATGAAGTAATTTTTGCAGTCCTCAAGTCTTGGCCGCTGGATTGGCGTGCTCCAGCAGGCTCTGCAGTGGAAGTATACATGTCCACTACATAGCATAAGAAGGAAGAAACAAAGCTCTTAATGGCGTAGCTGGATGAGAAGAGCAAAAAGGAGGAAGCAGAGGCTAAGGCCTAGGCAGCGCGCGATGCCACGAAATTGGTAGAACCGTAGAAAACGGGAGGAGAAGAGCGCGAAGGACAGAAGTCACCTTCACCCAAAACTAAAGCAGAAACAGAGATAAAGAAGGTGGTGCGAACCTGTATACGACATCCACCGAACTCAAGCATCTGCAACCGCGAGAGAAGATAGTGCCATGAAAGAAAACCAAGGCATTAAAGACATCATTCGACCCAATTACCCTCACTAAGGGGGATTTGCATAATATCGGAGAAATGATGATGGATGTCATCGTAAAGGCCCTCCAACGATTTGAAGAGCAACAGCAGTTGGTATTGGGGGCTCTCTAGGCAGAGCTACAGGAGTTGCAGTTACGCACACCATAGGCTAGCACCAACCTCGCGATCGGCACCTCAGCTGACGAGGAGATGTTGCGCACAAGGGTGACCAACACGATAGTGCTACCAGATGGGGCACTTACTGCAGAGAATGAGGCTGACAGGCCCACAATCAACATTTTGAAAGGGGTATGATTGAATATGATTGTGAACCACACTGGTTGGTTTGAAACGCGTCAACAAAAGAGTTTTTATGTGATTTCGCCGAAAAAAATTTCTAAGCAATGATTGCACTTCCTTGAGAAATGCTCTACCTCTTGCAAGATGGAGTCACTGTGGAACTCAGGGCCCGGGAGAGTCATGCTCTGCAGGTGATGAGAAAGCAGCCCATCAACATCGAAAAGGTGGGCTTGCAGCCCAACGAGGAAGTGGAGCAAAACAAGCAAATAATGTAGGTAGTGGAGGAAGCCTTCTGAATGGTCCTGGAGCTGGAAATTCATGAAGAATAACTGGTGGAGGCACGCGTCCATAAGATAGCCACAGGGGTGTGCGACACTCGAGTAGAGATGGCCCGGGTTCTGTTGGAGATGAATTTGCAGATCGTTGAATTGTAGTTGAGGGATCATCCTTCAACTCCGCCGGAAGTCAAGGAACAGCGTACCACCGCTGTTACAACAGCAATAGCAGCGGTGAACAGTGTAGTGGCAAACTACATGCAGCTTTTTGAACAGTCATTTGAGGTTCTAACCAACCTGCAAGAGGACCCAAATGTAGAGTGCCTAGAGACAGAGGCACGCGAGCTACATAAAAAATATGATGAGGTCAAAGGGAATGCGTATATAGTTGACCTTACACATAGGCTCGCACGGATGTTGGAGGCAAAGGCACTCAAGGAACAGGTGGATGTTTCTCAACACAAAGAAGTGGTATTAAAAGCGCGCCTACATCCATGGATAGATGAGCCATATATGATCACAACCTCCATTGAAGGAAAGCTTACACAACTGCAGGCAGCCCAGCAGAAAATTCATGGCAGTAGTTCAGTGGAAATCACCGAACAATGAGTGGAAGAAGTCCAGCAGGCGACTGCTCAGTGCACTGCCGAAGTTGCGGTGATCCAAACAGAGTTGGTAGGTCCCTACGCTAAGATATCCACACTTGCAAAGTGACTCGAGGGTGAGTCAAGATGTTTGTTTTGGGGGCATATTGGGCGTGGGATCCCCCAAGGGCTGTTTTGGGGCTAAAATCCCATATTTTGGTCCAGTTTTGTAATCCAAATGTAAAGACTCTGCATTTTGTGGTTGCAGAGCGCGTAGGTGTTAAAGAGTCATAGGGTTGTCTTCCCTTATTTTGGAAATGTAATGTCAGTTGTAAAAGATCTACCCATGGTCCACAGCCCATGAGATTGTATAAATAGAGTTAAGCTCTAAGTAGTTAAAGGAATCAATGGAAACAAAATCGAACATGTATGAGAGATAACTCTGAAGCAGAAGTCTAAGTTTTGGGTCATAGTGTAGGTAGAGGCTCTGCAGCTGAGTGCACAGAGGCCTAGAAGTCTACAACTGAATGCACGGACCCCTGCAGCTAAGTGCGCAGGGCGGGTCAAGTCTGTAATTGTTTAGAATTATCAATAAAGAGAAGTATTCTACAATTTTTGCGTCTTTATTTCTTGTTTATGCATCTAGTTATGTTGGGTATGAATTTCACTTATAATTCTTATATGATGCGCGAATATATGTGATTTTGTTGGTTGAGTAACGTAAGTAAGAACATCTGTTTACGTGAAGCTAACTAAGATTTGTTAACAAGACAAGTAAGACACTTAGCGTAGTTTTGGAGATATCACAGCTCGCTGCCCTAGTAGCACTAAAGAATATCATCCCCTGGTTAGGGTTGTACAAAAGTCGATTGTATCCTTTCACGAAGGTACTAAAGGGTGGAACAGATGGCTAAGAAACCTGCACAAAGGTAAGTCTAGGTGGAATAAACTGACATCACAACCATCCCAAGGGTGCGGAAACCTGGTTCCAGCATCCCCCCATACTGCTTCGGGTGAGACTTCAGTCCACACTCCGCGAGATGATGCCAAAAGGGCCAGTAGTGTAGGGATTTATTTGGCTAACTAACGTTGAACCTGGGTCGGGCCCCCTCAAGCTAACACTACCCCACCTTTCTCTTGGTAGCTCTACTTACAAGGATCATATTCTGTCAAGTAAGAAGCATTTTGGAAGGTCATCTGAAATAGAAGATTTAGGACTTGTTTGAGGATTTAGATCACTTATAGGCTGTAGGTCATTTTTTCTTTCATAAGATGTGTTTGCTTGAATTAGAGTAGCATGTTAATATAGTTTGTTTACACTTGGCACCATTGCACTACGTGTTTTCTTGTTGTTTGTTTCCCTTTTTCTTCTTTCATCCCTTTTTAGTCTATTAATTCATCTTTGCCTTGACATCATTACACCCCCTTAGGAATTTTTTACGAAGACTTCATGATCTTCAACCCCAGTTTCCTTTAGTACATCTTGCTCCTCCCTGTTGAGTTAGATTTCATCCTCCTAGTCCTCCATGAGTCCTCATTTTGACTTTGTTTCTGCTTATTCTTCTATTTCTTCCTTTTATTATGTGTCTTCCCAACTTTGTATCTCCGCCATGTTAGGCAAAAACGTGGGTGTGGGAAACGAAGGTAACCCCACAAGCGCAACCTTTACCAATATGGTCACTAACCTCCCATTGCTCCCCTATATGGATAGTTTGATCCTTCCACGTTTCATCCAGCTCATCAACGATCCTCTTCTCCATGACTCTAGTTGGCCTACTATGCCTACCAAGATTCCTTCTGGCATTCCCAAGTTCAAAGGTAATCCTGGAGAAGATCCCACAAATCGTGTTTGCTCTTTTCATACGTGGTGTTCATATAATTCCATTAATGAATACTCCATTTGTCTTCATCTTTTCCAATGCACTCTTACTATAATTGCTTCCAAGTGGTATGTGAACCAACAATACGCCTCCCTTTCCACATCTATGACTCTAGCCAAATATTTTATGTCATACTTCTAGTTATCCCTTTGATATGACACGGGTATCAAACTCTTGATCTCTTTCTGTCAAACTTCTACCACCCGCCTATCTGACCATGTTGCCATTAGTCACATTGCTATGACGCTCATGCCTTTGTTGAGGAATCCTCATTGCCTCACCTCTGGCGAGCCCTCTTCTGTCGACTTCAGCACATTTATTCTTCAAGAGTGGTCTAAAAGACATTTTAACATGGTTCCATCTTTCATCATTGTTCGATGCCTTGGATCAAGCAAAGATAATCAGAATT
Source organism: Pinus taeda (assembly GCA_000404065.3). NCBI lineage: Eukaryota > Viridiplantae > Streptophyta > Pinopsida > Pinales > Pinaceae > Pinus > Pinus taeda. The sequence continues at coordinate 40,171 of APFE031705704.1, forward strand.
TCCCTTTGACTTAGTTTCTTCTCACGTGCTCAACTCCAGCTCATTATTGCACGCTCAAGAATCGTGGACTTGATGGTCTGGTGATCCAATAGATTATACGAGTATTTCCCTGATGTGTGTAAGATGTTCCAGACCTCGTGAGGGGGTTTCCCTTCATCTATCCCCCCCCCCCCCCCCCCCCCCACATGCCCAGATGTCAGTCGATTATAATCCAGCATCAGGTGCAGTTATGTATATTTGACTAGCTCGGTTCCCACTGCTTGCAGTGCCCACAACATGCATGTCTCATTCAAATGATGCATTCAAATCTTCAGTGCCCTTTTCTGTGTAGAAGGGAATCTTTGGTTGTGAGTCCCCCTCACCATGTCAACTTGAGGAGCATGCTATCTCATGTACTCAAATTTCATTGTATTCATTCTTAGCCTCTATTTTCTAGGCACATTATGTATATGGGACTCATTGTATTATTGTATCACATTCTGGCCCATTAATGCCAGCATGTCATGTACTTTTTAGCTCAGTCCCGCATTTTTGGGCACACCATTATTGTTTGTACTCGGTTATCTTGGTTGCCTCCCCCGCCTCATTTGAGATCATGTACTCCAAAATAAAATGAGAATTATATCAACTTAGTAGGTCTCGCCCCCTCCATTCTTTCGGCATTCCTTGCATTGCTTCATTTGTATCTTTGTCTCTCTCTCTCTCTAACTCCCCTTTGGTGTCTCATGGAGGTTTAACCTACAACGTATTCCATTCATATGATTTGCTCTTGATGTTCATATATTGGGGGGTAATCTATTATCACCTAAGAAATGATCACCTGACCATTTCTAACTAGGTGGATAGAAATACACCATGTATGATTAAATAATATAGTAAACCATTTTTATTAAATTATTTCTGATTAAAATCAAAAACCCCATGAGAATAATTGAACAAATCATTATTTATTTTATTTTCTCTAGAAACGACAAACACTACTCCATAGTTGGAAATAAGTTAATTTTAATTTTCCATTTACAAGATGGTTTCCAATCTCAGAGTAGAAGATAAGCTAGATGGAGCAAACAATTTCATATCATGGAAGCATAGAACAATTCTCATCCTAGAAGACAATGATCTCTTGTATTATGTCAAGGAATACCTCCCAAAACTAGAAGAGTAACAAGCCAATAAAAAGCATAAGGAGAATGTGATTAAGGCCAAGAGGATATTTTCATATTCAATAAAGACCACTTAATTCCTCATGTATCTAAATTGAAGACACCAAAGGAAATGTTTGATGCCTTATCAATATTATATGAAAGCAAGAATACAAGTAAGAAGCTAATTCTAGGGCATCAACTTAAAAATGTAATGATGAAAAAATTAGATTCATTTTCTACCTACTTCATGAGGATTTCTCATATCAAGGAATAGCTAGCAGTGATTGGAGATTCAGTGGATGATGTATATCTTGTGACCACAACTCTAAATGGTTTTCCTTCTTCTTGGGATTCATTTGTTCAAGGAATTTGTGTAAGAAGGAAATTACCTAAATTTGAGAAGCTACAGATAAATTGTGCTCAAGAATAATCAAGACTGATATCCAAGGCAAAGAATACCAATGATGAAGAAAATCAAGCTCTTGTTGCTCAATTGAAGAAAGGAAAATAAAGAAGAAACAACAATCCAAAGAAAAATAGAATACCATTTCCATATCCCAACAAGGATGTATTTGATATTAGAAGTTACAACTGTGAGAAGTTGGGAAACTTTGCCTACCAATGTTCTCAAGGGAAACAACAAATAGAACATCATGCACATGTAGTAGATATGGAGGAGTCTACATCTCAGAAAAAAGATGAGGGAGACAAAATATGAAGATTTTTTCTTTGTATAAACTCTCGCAAGTACCATAACTCAAGGAAGTGATATTTGGCTAATAGATAGTGGTTCTTCCAAGCACATGAATGGGTTCTAAAATTCTCTTACAAATTTGAAGAAAAATATTTCATCCCTTCACGTGGAACTTGGAGATGATTCAAAGCATGCAATAAAAGGAATATGAGAAACATACTACCAACTTGATTTAGGTAACTCCATTTCAGTAAAATTGTATTGCATGTAAAATATTTAAAGAAGAATCTTCTCTCCATCTCTGCCTTAGAAGATCGACGCTTCAAAGTAGCTTTTGTTGATGGTAAAGTCCTTCTATGGCCTAAATATTCAAATATAGATTCAACCAATGTGATCGGTGTCTAAGAGGGAGGATTATATAAATTAAATGGATGCCCAACATAAGCTCTTGTGCACAATAGTATTAGCTTCGATGAGTTATGGAACCAAATACTTACTCACCTCAACTACAGAGCCTTGCCAATTTTGAGAAAAATGGTTGCAATTCTACTAGATATCCAGGTGGAGCATGATGGAGTATGAAAAGGTTGTGAAATTAGCAAGAATTCCAAGGGAATATTTCCAAGCAGTGACAATAAATCCAAGGGGATCTTGGAAATTATATATTCAAATATGAAGTTTTCAATAAGTTTCAATAATTCAAGGCTTTAGTATAGAATCTTTCTAGAAGAAAAATTAAATTTTTTAGGTTAGATAATGGAGGTGAATACACCTAAATGAGTTCAGATACTTTTTGTAAAGAAATTGGGATTAAGAGGGAGCTCACTTCAGAGTTTGAAATGAAGGATCTGTTAGAAGATCAGAAAGGCAAAAATAATTTAATATATAGATAATTAATTTTGATTCTTTTATCTTAATGTTCTTCTTTTATATTTTAGTTCATTAAGAAATTACCAAAACAATGACACAAGGACAACATATGTAGGCAAACATCCAGGCAAAAACCCCTCTCTAGGGGAAAACCCATTAAATAGTTCTTCCTTCAATAGTTTCTCGATATAATCCAATATTCTAGACCCGAAAAGAGACTTCCTCCACACCAAGTCAACCCCCAATCCTCCTTGCAGGTGGTAACCCTTCAAAAGTACCTTCAACCTAGCAGCATCAACAGAAGCTTCAAACTAGTAGTAGTAGCAGTAGCAGCTTTGATCAGACTTGGAATCATTGATACATCTCATAACTGAGTGATATTTATCTCAAAATTTTTATCTTGAAGTCTTCTATCTTCCTCTAGAAACTCAAACTTCTCTTAAGCTCTTCTTCTATCCCTTTACCAACTTTGAACTTGCCAACTTCTAGCTTCAGATATCAAACTATGTGTGAGAGAGTCATATGCTCCAAATGAATTCGAAGTGCCTTGTATATATAGCCTTCCAATGAGGTCGAACTACTTGTCTTGAGGCTGACTTGATCTTCTTGATTCCGACTTGGTGTGGAGGAGACTAAATTCATTTTTGACTCAAAAGTAATTCTTTTTACATGATTCCAAAGCCCAATAAGGGTCTCTTTAAATGGAAAATGACTCTAATGACTCAGAATAAATCCTATAAGTCCTTAATGGGGACTTTGACCTAAAACATGATGACCCAAGCATGAAACCCATTCTTTAATAAGTCATAGAAATAATAATAAAAATATTTTCTTCATTCTTTTGATAAGTACATATCAAATACATTTATGAAGACCGAACCTAGTTACGAATTTTAACACCCCTCTTAACTAGGGAGGTATTCATCAGTACAAGTATAAGGAAGACCTTAGAACACATGAACCATGAATAATTTTAGGCACCGCAATGCCATGGACTAGATTCCTGACCAGGGAAATCTATCCAGGTGGTACTAAGATGGACTAAATTTTTCAGCCTCTCTAGGTACCATCAAGCTTACTTATTAACCATTAACTCAGGGATCTAGGTGTGTATCTGAGGTCAGAACTCCATGACCAATGCCACCCTCCCTACTTTAGAAACTAGACATCAACACATAGTGTTGGCTAGATGTCCTCCTAGGCAATGTTTCACACACAAAGCCTCAACTTCCCAATTATTCCAATCAGTAACAAATCTGATCAAATAGATTGGCAACAAATCTCTCCTGATCAAACAGATCAAAAACCCTAAAAATGTGAAACATGTTACCAAACCTTCAAGATATTTACCTTTACAAACACAATCCCAATTTGTAAAACTTTAAAATGTACATAAATATATACAAACCTTTCAAGTATTCCAGGTATCTTAATGTTTCTTCTCAACTTTTCATAGTAGGACTTAGAGCTTTCCAAATGAATCTTAGAGGAAAATTCCTCAATGGTGCAGCATCCTTTCCTACTTTTCATGCAGCAACAAATAGATCTAGCTCTTCTTATCTCAACAACCCTTCAAAGTACATTCTCTAATTTCTTCTCTCACTCATGGCCTTCACTAAAACTTGTGGTTGTTAGTCCTGGTATAGTGCATGGCACATGAAGTAGAGAACCATATCCATCACTCCCTCTTAATCAGAGAGGATCTAATTTTTCATCCAAGCTCCCTCTCAACTTAGGGGGCTCAACTTATTTTCTATGACATCGAAGAATCTTTCATGGATTCCACCATTCTTATCAAAGTCATCATGACCATCATCATCCACATCATGCTTACTTTACGAATGCCTTCACCATCTTAAAGATTATGTACCTGCAAAACTTAGATAGAAATTACAACCAAATATATAGAAGCATGAATTTAACCATATCAAAATCATGGAAGCATTCAACTTTACACATTAGAATACTCAAACTTAATTACACATAAGAGACACATACTCTTCAACTTCTTTCTAGGGTTTTTGTCATAAACCCTAGACTACTTCATCAAGACTTTGAGCATTTCATAAAAACCATCATTACATCTAGAATTTCAATGTTTATTCGAGAGGTATGACATACCCTACTACATCATATTGAAAATCCTAGAAACAATTTAGACAAATATAGATCTATAATGTATCTAACAACTTCAGATTTCATATGTTAGACTTCTCACTAGGATTTAGTGAGAGACCCTAGATTTCATACATGAGATTTTAAAAATCAAAACCAATCACATCTCAATTCAAAGTAATGACATAATAAGATTTCACTAGGGTTTGTTGCAAACCCTAGATTTTACTTATTCCCAACAATCATAAGTCAAATTCAGATTTCAACAATATTATACAAATCTCAAATTATCACATTGTCATCATATAACAGATATTTGGATTTCTACTAAGGTTTGTTTACAAAAACCTTAGAATTCACAAATATTATCATCCTATAGAATCAAACTTTGACTAGGGCTTAGTTCCAAACCCTAGGGCTCATGACCATCAACAATTAGGTCAACTCATATATCTAGGATTCCATCATCATGCACAAGCATATCATAACATGTGTTAGTCAAACCCAACTACACAAATATCAATAAGAGTTAGATATATAACAAACTTGATCAGACTAGGGTTTGATTAGACAAACACATACATGCCAAGGATTTCATTTCTAGGACATTATAAGGGTATTTTTTATACACCCTACCAAACCCTAATGATCTAGGGTTTAAATACAAAACATAGAAAACCATAAATTATAAATACTTCAAAGGTTTGGGATTTTAGACATCACCATTCAACCATAACAAGTTAGGGTTTCCATAATCATGCCAAAACCCCAAACATGACTTCATCAAAACATCAGACATTTTATTTCAAAAATAACCCTAAGCAGGTTAGTGTTTCAGACATAATCATCGACATACCCTTAAGTTAGGATTTTCACAATGAACCTTTCTAGGGTTACACAAGAGTAATCAAAGATATGAGGAGGATAGATTTACCTAATGATGAATCACCCAATCAAGAATCTTTAAGATTCGAGAAAGCTAGAAAAAAGGATGTTAGTAATAATTTATTAAGAATGAATATTGAGAGAGAAAAACTTGCAATTCAAAACATACCTCTTGTTTCTTAAAAAATATTTTGATTCCAATGCTTTGTTTTGTGGGGCCTTCTTCCTTGAGTTTTCAACAAGCTTTCCTAAACAAGGAAATAAGAGTAGAAATGTGATTAGTATTTAATGCAAACAAAACTAGATAAGTAAGGAAAACTAAAAATGAAAATGGTGCTAATAGGATATTTATCTTTGGAGGTTGATGAGGTCTCCCTCCAAGCTTGAGGGATACCTATAACCTTAAGAAAAAATAAAAATGTTTTTCCAAAATATGTTAAACCTAAAAACTAGAAATGGAAAAAAATCAAATAATTAAAGCTTAGGTCAAAGGACTTTAGTAGTGTAAGTCCCTTGTATCTAGTTCTTCTGGTTTAGTCTTCTTTGGATATCCTTCTTTAGCAACATTGGCTTGATCTATTCTTCTTTTCTTATTCTTCAATTTGTCAGGACAATCGCTTCTATAGTGACCCACCTTGTGGCATTGGTAGCATTATATCTTGGACCTATCAACTTTCCTTCTTGGCCCCCTTGACTTCTTGGAGTGTCCTTTCTTGTGAGAGGCGGAGTATGCATTTGACAACTTTTCTTCTTTATTGTTAGATACTAATTAAATTATCATTCCCTCTTTGGTGCAAGAATTCCACAATTGTTCAAAGGTATGAGCTTCTTTCCAACTATTGAGACCTGAAGAAAAATAACTCCAAGTAGGTGGTAATCCCAATAGTGCGGTGATTACTAACTCCTTCTCCAGTACAATTTCATTTATGGCTTGAATTTCATATCTAATCCTTGATATAATTACAAAGAAGGAAGGCATAGTATCATGTTTTTTCATCTTTGTAGTCCTTAACTCATTTTTCAAACTTGTTACTTGACTGATCTTCTTGATAATGAATAGTTTTGACAAAGCTTCATATATTTCTTGAGTATGGCCTAAATTGGAAATGTATGGGACAAGAATCTCCTTTATGCTTTCTACCATTAGTGTCATAGTGAATATCTCCAATTCTCTATACTGCACTTTTTCTGCATCATTGGATTCTTCGGTAGGTTTCTTCACCTTTCCTTTGACCACATCAAATAACTTGTTCTTTTCAAGAATGAGGTGAATCCTCTTCTTCCAATATCTGTAGTTTGATTCTCCTTCCAATTTGTTCTCACTCTTTATTGTAAAATAAATTTTCCTTCAAGATAGTGATATTCTTCTCTTATAAGAGATCCTTATATGATCCCTTGATCAATCCTTTAGACTCCTTCTAGAAGATACTCAAAATTGTCTTTTTCCTCCTTCACCTTAGCTCTTAAACCATGTTAGAAAATCATAAAGGTGGAAAGTTTTTCTTATATAGATAATTACGTATGATTACTTTATATTTATGTTCTTCTTTTATCTTTTATTTCATCAAGATATCACCAAAATAATGACACAAGGACAACAAATGTAGGTGGAAAGCCAAGGAGAAACCTTTATCTAAACCCAATCAAAAATTCTTCCTTCAGTAGTTTCTCAAGATAATCCAGGACTCTAGACCCAAACAGAGACTTCCTCCACACCAAGTCAGCCCTCAATCCTCCATGCAGATGATAACCCTTCAAAAGTAACTTTGACCTAGCAACATCAACAGCAGCGTTGACTCAGTAGCATCTTTGACCTAATAGCAGTAATAGCAGCGACTTCGACTAGACTTGGAAAACTTCGTTCCCCCTTGATACACCTCAGAAATGAGTGAGAATTGTGACAAAATTTTGATCTTGAGATCTTCTATCTTCCTCCATAAACTCGCACTTCTTTCTAGCTCTTATTTTATCCCTCTACCAACTTCTCACTTCCCAGCTTCCACCTTCAGAGATCAAACTATGTGTGAGAGAGTGAGATGCTCCAAATGAATTCAAATTGCCTTATATATATAGCCTTTCAATGAGGTCGAATTCCTGTATTAAGGCCAACATGGTGTGGAGGATACTAAATTCATTTTTGACTCAAAAATAATTATTTTTACATAATTTGAAATCCCAAGAAGGGTTTCTTTATCTAATGACTCCGAATAAATCCTAGAATTCCTCAATGGGGACTTTGACCTAAAACATGATTACCCAAGCATGAAACCCATGCTTTAATATGTCATAAAAATAATAATAAAAATATTGTCTTCATTCTTTTCATAAGTACATCTCAAATACATTTATGAAAACTGAACCTAGTTACAAATTTCAATAGGATTTGGGTTTAATGCACTATTTATTTGGATTATAAGTGTGGCAGAGACCAGATAATATATTCCTTAGCTAAGGGAAGTATATAGTTGAGATCCTGTAGAGATTTAGGATGATGGAATGCAAGTCCATGGCCACACTTATAGTTACAAATTTGAAGTTATTGAGTTATTCTTCTTTATATTTAGTTGATCCCAATATGTATAGAAAATTGATAGAATCCTTGATGTACCTCATTAATACCAGACCGAATATATGCTTTACAGTGAACACATTGAGTGAGTACATGGTTGAGCATATACATGTACATTTTGTAGACACAAATCATGTATTGAGGTACCTACATGATACAGTTGGATATGGACTCAAATATGTCTCAAATAGTGAAGTAAAGTTGCAAGGTTATACAGACCTTGACTAGGAAGGGAGTGATGTAGACAAGAAAAGAACATCAGGATGTTGCTTCAGTTTTTGATCAGTTATGATCTCATGGTTTAGTATAAAACAGTTGTCAGTGGCACTCAATATAGCTTAGGTAGAATACATAGCATTCAGTGACACAAGTTGTGAAGCAGTGTGGCTTCATAAATTGCTTAAAGGGTTATTTAGTCTAGAGTTAAAACCAAATTTGATATATTGTGGCAATAAAACTTGTGTGAAGCTTTCATAGAATCCAGTATTTCATGACAAGTCAAAGAATATAGAGATAAAATACCATTTTCATCTGAGACATTTTATAGATAGGAGTAGTGGAACTCTGATACATATTCACATACTAGCAAATAGTAGAAATTCTCACCAAGCTTTTATCTAAAGTGAAGTTTGAATACTTCATATACAAGCTTGGTATGGTGTAGAATGTCCACCTCTTTGAGATGGAGTTGTGATGTTTCTCCTATAGTGGGAAGATACTCTCCCTCTATCCAAAGGTTTCCCAAATCAATCATGTGAAGTGACTAAGGAAGTAATGCGTAGCCTGGTACAAGTCTTTCCTACACCATGTGATGTGGCTAGGTGTGATTGGCACTACTAGAGAGGATAAATGTCATACTATACTTGAAACGTAGTCTTAAGATTATGGTGGTAGTCCTACCCATACCATGTGAAGTGGTTGGGTGTGATCACGACTAGTAGAGGAGAACATCATGGAAGAATACCTTCGAACAACAATGTATAATATATATTATATTATGTACAACAATATCAATATATATATATATAAAATTATATATTGATAATAATAAAATTATAATTAATTAATAATGAAAAATGTCCTTATTGAAAAGACACCCTGACATATAATATTATATATATATCGGGGCCCTCAATTGTAATTAGACATAAATAAATATCTCATATACCGTATATCAATCTTATAATTTTTACTCAATCATAAAAATGAAATTGAGGCGGAGAATTTTTCAAGTTTGTAATTATTGATCATAAGGCAATAATTACCAAGATTTGAAATAATGAAGAATTCAATAGTGCAATCCCTTTAATGCTTATTTAGGCAAGTTCTACCTATAGGAGTCATAGAGTTTAGGCTAAAATAATTGATCATTTACTATAGATAATATTCCCACACATCATACCCATTCCCAAATGGCTACCAACCATCATGCATCTTCCTACATCTATTCTTAGTTATTCTGATATTGTTGAGAAATAGAAACAAGAAATTCTAGTTTAATTTGTCCTTGAATTAAACTAAGAATTAAAATCGAGTTGTATTCTCATAGAAACTTGTAAATATTTGATTAATTTTAATTAACTTAATTAGCTTTGAATTTCGATTTGGAAGTCTTTCTGTACTCATGTATATGTTCTCCCTAAGTTTTACGGGTCCTGTTAGCCCCTGAGGTGCAGAGCTACTATTTTTAGCAGAAATGTCCCATGTTTTAGCTCTGACAGCCACGTCCCCTCTTGCTCCGCTTTGGCCATAAGCCGAACTTAAAAAATATTACTCTCGCATCTATAATTGCATCGGGTCCTGATCCAAATGGATCCAAATATGCTCTCTAAGTCTTCAAAATCTCGTAAAATCATGCCAAAGATCAAAACAATCGCATGAGAAGATCGCTTAGAATGGCGGAGAAACACTATCAGGAGGCCAAAAACACGTAAAAACAGTGAAAAACAGAGTATCAAAGGCATAAAAATGTGAAGGCAAAGTAGCCTCCAGATCTGGCCGATCAACGGTCTAGATTTGAATGGCAACATCGCAATCAGCAACCACAACAGAGTGCTTACAACGGCCTGGGGCTATCGCGATATGTGATTGCAACTAATTGCATCGCGATATCGCAATCGGAGAAACATTATGGAGTGGGGCCTATACCCATACATGTATGTGATGTGATTAGCCAGACCCGATGGCTATATAAACATTATTGCATATATTTTGAGATCTGGAGAAAGGCGTTTTTTAATGTATTTTCACATATTTCATTATTTAACGAAATGAAAAGAAACAGTGTCGATGCGATAAGACTCGGACCCGAAAGGGTTCGTGAAGGGAAATATATAATATTTGAAGTTCAAAGGGAGCCAATTTTCACATTATTTTCACGATTTTTAGCTTATTTTTTAAATACAAAAGAGCAAGGCCGAAGCGACTTGCAATAATAATGAGGACGGATCTAATAGAGGAATAGACAATATTTAAGGACTTTTGAAGTTCAGAATGAACATATTTTCGGCATAATTTCATAGTGTTGCAACGTTTCTTTATGTAAAACAGAAAACAGTCGTTTTTAGTATTCGAAAGGATTTCAAAGGCCCAAAGACCCATTTTGTTACAGTACAGGTGGCCACCATCCTTAGAAGCGTTTAGCAATGATTACTAATGCTAGAAGAGGGATTCAAGTGGACAGAGGCTGGGAGACAAAGGCTAGGAGACAGATGGCCAGAATGGGAAAAATCCACAACATGATGCAGCCGAACCAACAGAAGTGATCATGGAGCACCGCTGGCACGAGCAAGCTACCTAACAGCACGGAAAAATTACTAGAATTTGGTTACTGTTTTATTAGAAAAAGATACCTTTGGGTCATGTCTATCTAATCATGGCATCAAGCAATTAGAAGCCAAAGGGGATAGATTAAGACGCCTTGAGCCTCAGAGAGCCCGAGAGCATTGTAAAAATCCTATAAATGGCTGAAAGTTAGAAGTATGAAGGGTTCACCTTTTGGAGACTATGGAGACTTTTCTCCTCTCAGCGTCTCATCTTCATTACAGTAATACAAGATTCTTTTGTTGTTATATGTTCAATCGCCATATTTCCCTCTATTCTAAGCTTGCACTTGAATGGGTTATTCATGTTTTCTTCTCTGTCGAATGCCAGATAACTGTCATCTTATCTCTACGTTGATAAATTAGACTTGTAAGCTTCATTTACTTTCTGTAGCTAGCCATTCATATGTGTTTATGTATGTATTTGTTGGTACAGTCAGGATTCTCCATCTCTTCATTGAATCTATAAACTATTGAGCATTAATGGTTGAAAGCCTTGTCAAGCTAAGGGTGTTCATGCATGTTTTGAGTGAAAATAGAGTTGAAACAGTCTTCTGACTTGATCCAAACCCCAATCCATTCCAGTAGTTCAGAGAACGATATTGAAGATTTATATGTTTCCAAGAATCTCCAAGCTACAACCTGGGAGAGCTTCCTGGAGTGCAAACATAATTGGCACTGTTGCCGGGGAGAGGAGACTGAAGCTCAGCTTCCCTAGGAGACGACACAGATCCAGTTTTGATGATAGACAAAGTCTAGACACTCTTTTGGTTGTAATCATCTATATGGCGACTCTACTAGAGGACAAACCTCTTGTTGACTCCACTTCATAGTTTTGGCTCAATTTGTGAGGCATACTCAGAGAAATCCTGAGAAGCCACAAGCTGACCCAATACCTGACCCTAAAAAAATCATCAAAGAAAGAAAGGCATTGCAGAAAGAAGCATCAGGTTCAGGTAGCTGTAAACAATATTCTATATCTCTTCAAGAAAATCCTACAATAGAACAAATACATGTTGAGAGTATAGCATCTAATATTAGCAGTGAAGAAAAAATCTCAAAGATTCATAAAGCTCCTTATTCTTTAGGTTCTCCATCCGTTCTAAGATTGAAGGAAGACTCTCCTCCTCTCAATCATACTCCTTTAGTCCTATCAGTCACTCCTCAACCCTCTGTCATTCAAACTTATAGTACCCTTATAGCCACCACAACTATGGCAGGTCCACAAGCACCTACCAAAATGGAAAGAATCATAGCTTCTAGGTATGGACCTCTAGTACTGCCCACTCCTTTAAATGCCATGCCTACTAGATAAAATCAGAAGTATAGGCCTAAGTTCACTGGGACTGAAGGTGTTTCAGTTGAGGAACATCTTGAGTCATTCTATAGCTATGCTGATAACCTAGACATTAGTGAAGATGATGTATGGATGAGAGTCTTTATCCAAAGTCTAGATGGAGAGGCTACAAAATGGTTTAGAGAATTGACCCCAAGTTCTATAGCAGATATTGAGGCTTTAGATGATGCATTCCTAAAGCATTGGGGGGATAAGAAGGATCTACTCTACTACCACACCGAGTTTGGGAACTTAAAGAGGGAAAATGGTGAGTTGTTGTCTAATTTTAATAAGAGGTTTAACCATATGTACAGCAAGATACCAACTGAAGTAAAATCCAACACTACCTCTGCTAAACTCACATATGCTAGCGCCTTTAATTCTGACTTTTGTCTACTGTTGAGGGAGAGATAATGTGCTACCTTGGCCAATATCCAGGATGCGGCCTTGGAAGTAGAATCAAACATCATGGATGTAAAGAAGCTCAAGGAAAATGTTGATAGAATGAGATAGAGGGGCAAGTCTTCATCATCTTTAGATACCAAGATAGATAAAATGACCAAGATGATAGAGTCATTAGCCTCTGAAATCTCCAAATTAAAGGTTGAGCAGCACCCTGGGAAAGGAAGAGTTCCTAATACCTTTGCTCCTAGAAACCCAAATCCATATAAAAGAGCTAATGAGCAGTTGCAGATTCTACAAAGAAGCAAAGATGCCAATGAAGACCAAAGGGTGAAGACCCCTTTCCAGAATGTAGTCATGGAAGAAGAGTAGTTTGAGGAAGATGATGAGATCCATTGTCTAGAAGACAAAGGCAATGCCTCCTTTTTGACCTCATCTGCCTATGAAAAGTCATTTTTCAATGACCAGATCAGCCAAGAGTGGGATGGTGGAGTTATTCTAAAAACTAATGATCAACACAGATATGAGTTGAGGTCGAAGATGAATAATGCCAAGGAAACTCATGTTCAGAGAGTTTTCCTCCCTGCAATACAACAAGCTAAAAAGCAGAAATGACCGACAGTTGATCCCATCATCCTCAAAGCTCTAGCTCATAAGGTAAGAGGCCTTGACAAGTCTCCTTCTCCTTTCAATTTTGAATGCAAAATTCAGAAGCTAAGCATACATATACCTCTGATTGAACTAGTGAAGAATGAATCCTTCAAGAGATCTATCCTCGAGGCCCTTGAGCCTAAAGCCATCCAAGCCTCCAGTGACTACATAAATCTACAAGACGATAAATCGGCTATTGTTCTCAGCCCAATTATTGAAAATTGTGATGACAACAACCCATAATTCTATGTCTCTTTGACTATTCATGAAAAAATACTTCACAACTACCTTCTGGACATAGGAGCCAGCCATAATCTAATGCCGAGGGTTGTCATGGATGAGTTGGGTCTTGACATTACCAAGTCTTATCATGACCTGTTTTCTTTTGACTCTAGAAAAGTGAAATTTTTTGGATTAATTAAGGACCTAGCCATCACCTTGTCTCAGTTGCCCATGAATATCATGATGATGGATATTGTGGTAGCAGATGTACCCCCCAAGTTTGGCATGTTTCTCTACAGAAGGTGGATCAATATATTAGGTGGAACATTGCAAAATAATTTTTCCTATGCTACTGTCCTAGTTTTTGGATGTGAGAGTAGGAGATTATATAGGGAAGCTTAGTTGGCTTATATAATTAGTGATGAAAGGAATCCCACTAATCATCCCATCTATGTTGTTGACACTGATTTTGGAGCCTATATTCTTTAGATTGAAGAATCCAAGTTGGCCTCCATGCAGCTTAAGAAACTGGTTTTCCAGATCACAGAGGAAGAAGGCCCACAAATTTGGGACATGTTCTTTGATGGAGCTTGCTCTAAGGAAGCTGCAGGGGCAGGGGTGGTCCTTGTATCCCCCACACAATAATGCATTCATTTATCTTTCAAGTTAACTTTTCAGGTCACAAATAACATAGTAGAGTACAAATCCTTGATATTGGGCTTAAACGCTGCTAAATAAATGGGCATCAAAGGTCTGAAGGTGTTTGGAGATGAAGACCTTATCATTCAGAAGGTCAATAAAACTTTCCAAGCAAAGCATCCAAGGCTGAAAGCATACAAAGATGAGGTATGGAAGCTCAAGGAATATTTTAATATTTTCAACGTTTCTTACGTCCCGAGAATGAAGAACCAACTTGTTCATTCCCTTGTTGTGTCTGCTAGCACATTTATTCTTCCTTTGCCTCCTAAATTGACTTATGAAGTTCAGGTGAAATATAAACCATCTCTTCCTAACAATGTCAAATACTAGAAAGTTTTTTAAGATGATAATGAAATTAATAGGTTTTTACAAGTCGTTGATGAATTTTCTGAAATGCACATCAACCAAGAAAACGAAGCCATTGAATAATGCAACTACTCCAAGCTAAATGATGAGGTTGGTCAAGACAGCATTGTTCAGCTGCCAAATAACCATATACCCAAAGGATTAGTGCCTCTAGAGAAGTTGTTTGATCATAATAATGTACCTTATAAGCCTGCAAAAATAGAAAATGAGGTTGTTGTTCATAAACATAATGTAGGGAATCTAGCCCATTCAAAGTACATAAATTTGTCCACTCGTCTTCTGCCCAAAGTTCCAAGTATTGCACCCTGATGAAATAATTTGCTAATATTTTTTATTGGGAATACAGTGATCTTAAGACCTATGACACCAACAGCATTCAGCATAAGATTCCACTGGAGAAGAACACCATCCCTTTTAAGTAGAAATTAAGACTTATCAGCCCTCTCTTATTGCCTTTTATTGAAAAGGAAATCAAGAAGATGTTGGATTCCAAGATCATAGTTCCCCTAAGGTATTTAAAATGGATAACTAACCTTGTCGTAGTAAGAAAGAAGAATGGATAAATTGGGGTTGTGTTGACTTCAGGAATCTGAACAAATTCTCTAAAAAAGACAACTACCCCCTGCCTAATATGGAACACTTGCTGCAAAAAGTTTCAGGAGCTAGAGTCGCGTCTTTCCTAGATGGATTTTCAGGTTACAATCAGATTGTTGTACATCCAGAAGATCAGGAAAAGTCTGCCTTCACTACTCCTTGGGGCACTTTCATGTACTCCAAGATGCCTTTTGGACTAATGAATGTTGGGGCTACTTTTCAGAGGTCCATGGACATAGCCTTTGTGGGAGAGAAGGAAAACTTTGTCCTTATTTACCTTGATGACATAACAGTGTTTTTCAATAGTCACAAGGACCATTTGCAACATTTAAAGAAGGTGTTTCTAAAGTGCAGACATTTTGGAATTTCTATAAACCCAAAGAAGTCATAGTTTTCTCTAGAAGAAAGCAAACCGATGGTGTTGAAAATAATACTGAGAGGGGGGGTGAATCAGTATTATCAAATTATTTTTCTCTTTATACAAACATTTGCAGATATACCTTCCAGACTTATAATTTAATTTATTCTTCAGATTTTGATCATTAATCTGTGTGTCAGAACCATATAACAGTAAACAAGAAAAAATAGAGCAGATAGTCACACCAAAGAACACAAGATATAAGGTGGAAACCCAATGTGGGTGAAAACCACCTGCTGCAATATGTCTCTATCTTCTTTCAATTAGAAACTTCTTTTACAATGATTTTGTACTGGTGCAGTCTTATACCA
>APFE031705704.1:57189-83685 GCA_000404065.3 Pinus taeda
CATTACATTATCCATCCCAGTCATAGTGGGGCAACCAAGACAGACCATTACATGACCTTGAAAAAAGAAATATAAGACATAATATCAGCAGCAAATGTCAATCATAGATTAGTATCCATGTTCTCCTTCTGCACTTGCTCCTCTTGACATCAAACCAACTGGAGAATTGAACCAAGATCTTCTACGATAATGCCAACAATGCATTATTAGAAGAATATATGCTCCCCCTGAACCTATGTCAGATGGTCTCTAGCAGACCCATTATCGAACTCTTCTCATCCTTGCTTTTCTTCAAGTCGACCGTACCCACATAAACTAGCGTATGTACATGTATACCCCATATGAAACTCGCGTACAACAATCTCTGAAATAGACAAGATTCAACAGTAAGATGATGCATCAACTACCCCCATCTTTTGTCTGATGTATTCAAAAGTTTCCTTGGGCAGTGGTTTGGTGAGAATATCATCAATTTGTTCCTTAGAAGGAACATACTCCAATTTGACCTTTTATTCAAGCACTTTCTCTCGGAGAAAATGATACTTGATCAGTATGTGCTTAGTCTTTGAATGCATGACAGGATTCTTTGAAATACTGATTGCACTTGTATTGTCACAAAAAATGGAGATAGGTGGAGTACAAGTGATTTGAAGATCTTGTAATGTTTGCATCATCCAAAGGAGTTGTGTGCAACAAGATGTCGCAGCTACATATTTTGCTTCAGTTGTAGATAACACAATAGAGCTTTGTTTCTTGTTGAACTAGGATACTAATCTGGGACCCATGAAGAATGCACCACCACTAGTGCTTTTTCTGTCATCCACGCTTCCTGCCCAATCTGCATCTGTATAAGCATGAAGTGTGAGATCTATATCTCTAGGATACCATAAACCATAATTTTGAGTCCCTTGAAGACACTTTAAAATTCTCTTAATGGCCTGAAGATGAGTTTCCTTTGGATTTGCCTGAAACCTTCCAGCTATCCCTACTGCATGCATAATATCTGGTCGGGTACCTGCTAGATAGAGTAGACTACCAATCACGGATCTATATGTTGGTTGATGTACTGCTGCCGATTCATCATTTGCGTTGAGGCTGCATCCTGTCACCATAGGGGTACATACTGGTTTCGAATCCTCCATCCCATATTTCTTCAAGATCTACTTTACATATTTGGTTTGTGATAGAAAAATGCCATCTTTGTTTTGATGGACTTGTAAACCAAGAAAATATGTGAGCTCGCCAAGCATAGACATTTCAAATTATTTCTACATCACCAAGGCAAAATTTTGACTCATATATTCTTCATTGCTACCAAAGATGATATCATCAACATACACAACAAGTATCAGCAGCTTATCATTGTCAAATTTTATATATATATTGCTATCAGTTGATCCTTTTATAAAACCTTATTGATGGAGGTACTTATCCAACCGATAATGCCACGCCCTTGGAGCCTGTTTAAGGCCATAGAGAGCCTTTTTGAGTCTGCATACAAGTTTTGGATCATTTCCAAGGATAAACCCATCTGGTTGTTCAATATATACTTCTTCATTTAAGTCTCCATTCAGAAAGGCAGATTTCATGTCCATCTAAAATACTTTGAACTTTTGAAAGCTAGAGAGAGCAAGGAACATTCTTATAGCCTCAATTCTGGCAACTGGAGCAAAATTTTCTTCAAAGTCTATGCCTTCTTGTTGCGCATAACCTTTACACACACGTCTTCCCTTGTTTCTAACCACATCCCCATTTTCATTCAGCTTATTTTTGAAAATCCATTTTGTCCCTATGACATTCTTATCTTTTGGTCTAGGAACCAACTCCCAAGTGTTATTCTTTTTAATCTTCTCGAGTTCTTCCTCCATGGCCTTGACCCAGCATTCATCTTTGCAAGCCTCTCTTACATTTTGTGGTTTAGTGGAGGAGAGAAATGCTAGATAGCTTGAAGTTTCTATAATGGTTCTTCTTGTTTGTACACATGCCTCTTTCTGCCCCAAAATTTGAGATTGTGGATGATTCTTCTGAACGTATCTAGATGGAGTCTTTTCTTCTATCCTTATTTGTTCTTCTGGTGCCTCATGGATTTCTTCTTTATCATGAATCTGATTTGATGTTGACGGATATTCTTCACCATCTTCGAAATCTTCAAATTTTACCTGCCTAGGAGTGTTTCCTTCCTCATCAACCACTAAATCAATGCTTTCAACAATTTTACCAAGTCGTTTATTGTAACATTTGTAAGCTTTTCTGTGAGGAGAGTAGCCAAGTAAAATGCCTTCATCTGATCTAGGTTCAAACTTGCCAAGATTTTCATCGGTCCTTCTAATGTAGCATTTGCTTCCAAAAATTTTGAAGTATTTTACCATGGGATTCTTACCGTACCAAAGTTCATGAGGAATCTGAGTGCTATTTACCCAGACGTTTGTCTTGTTGAGAATAGTAACAGCGGCAAATGCGGCTTCACCCCAGAAGGTTGCGGGAGTTCCAGACTCATCAAGCATAGCACAAGCCATTTATTGAACCGTTCTGTTCATCCTTTCCACTACTCCATTTTGTTGAGGAGTCCTTGCAGCAGAAAATTCCCTTCATATTCCATGTTCTTCACAAAAATCAAAAAATTCATCGAAGGTAAATTCCCCTCCTCGATCAGATCTGAGGCATTTGATTCTGGGATCTGATTCGTTTTCAACCAAAGCTTTGAGTGACTTGAACTTTTTGAAAGCTTCATCTTTATACTTCATGAGTCCTATCCAACACATTCTTGAAAAGTCTTCAATGAAAAATATGAAATACTCTTCTCCTCGAGGTGACCTCTTCCTAGTTGGACCACATATATCGGTGTGGACCAGTTCAAGGGGCCTGCTAGCTAATCCTTCCTTCTTAGGGAAATTAGTTTTGGTTTTCTTACCAAATTGACATGATTTGCATATTGTATTGTCTGGAATTCTGATGTCAAGAAGGTCACGAAACACCTGATATTTGCATGTTTTCCTTATCTGCGAGAAGCTAAGATGCCCCAATCTTTTGTGCCATAGCCAGTGTTCATCATTCTTGCTTAGATAGCATTGTTGTTATCCTTCTTTGAATATGTATAAATTATTTGGATTTCTTATGCCTTTGATCATTTTTTTCCTGTGTCAAGCTCACGGACAATACATCCATTTGATCGAAATATTACCTCAGTTCCTTGATCGCACATTTGATTGACACTCAATATATTATGCTTTAAGCCATCAACATACATAACATTTCTAGCTTTGACCTTCTTTTTCAAACGAGCAGAACATTTACCTTTTATGAATGCAGGGGTGTCATCTCCAAATGAGACCTTCTTTTCCCTTTCTAAGGTGGTATATGGCTGAAGTTTTTCTTTATCGCCTGTCATATGTTTCAACCATCCACTGTCAATGTACCAATGATTTTCTTGTCCTTACGCATATAAGGCTATCCCACATCTTTCTGGTTGCGGTTCTTTCTTTTTCCATGTTTTGGAACCCAATGAAGCTGGATCCTTCTGAGTTGTTTGCCGAAACCTGCTTCTGCATTCAAAGTTTTCATGACTGAAATTGTTACAGATAGAACATTCTATTTCGCTTTCAAGAGCAGAGAAGTTATTGTAGGTTCTTTTCATGATTCCTGTCATACTCCTTTGTTTTTGAGCTTCCCTAGTCATGATGGTCTTATAGGCAACACATTGAGCAGCTTTATGACCAAATTTATGACAAGAGAAACATTGGCCATTGAAGAAATTCCTGCAATTATCAAATCTACCAACCATATGACTGTAGTTTCCATTGACATCCATTCTTGAGCCAGAATGATTTACCTGTGGTCGATTGAAGCTTCTATTCATCCTTGAAGTAGATTTCCCCTTATTTACTTGGTAATTTGCATTATGCTTTTGTTGTCGATTTTCAACTTGTTCACTTCTCCTTGCTTCATCAAGATAATTTTTGGAGGTGGATGGTTTCTACGCTTGCTTCTGACCTTGAGATGCTTCTTTGGAATATCCAAGACATGTCTTGATTAGAGGAGAATGTTGCACTTTGATAATCTCATCTAAAGTTTCAGATCCTTTAGCAAATCTGAGATTAAGGACTTTTGTTTTCTCAATATTTTTTCTAAGTCCCACATTTTCACATTCTAACTCTTCATTGTGTCTATCTTTTTTAGCAAGTTGGAATGTTAGAGTATCTATAATCATATTCTTTTCCTTTAAACACACTTTAAGCTTAGAAATTTCTTCATAAATACCTTCTTCATTTATAGCATCCAAGAAATCATCATCTTCAAAATCCATCAAAAGTCTATTATCATTACCTTTTTCATCTTCATCATTATTTGACAATCCATCACTATCTTCATGTGTGTAATATCTCTTCTTATTTACATTTTGTTTTCTGTTCCATCTAACAGGTTCCTTACCTTTGTTCAGTTTATCTTTATGAGGACATTTTGCAGCATAATGACCGACTCTTCCACAAGCAAAGCATTTGAAAGGCAGCTTACCTTTGAATCTTCCAGTTCCCCGTTGAAGGTTCTTGGCAAAATTTGATTCTTCCTCTTCTTCTGACATATGTCCTGACTCATAGTAATCTCCTTTTCCTGAAGCCTTGAATGCAGCTTCTCTCCTGTCTAATGGTCCTCCTTTTCTCATTTCGTAAGCAGTTAGAATTCTGTGTAGCTGTGATATGGTAAGGTTCTGTAGATTCTTCTTTTCTTCTATGGCAGAAACTTTTGAGTCAAACTTGGGAGACAAAGATCTTAGAACCTTTTCAACCACAATAACTTCTTTTATTTCTTCACCCAAGTTTTTCATACAATTCACGATCTCATCTATACGTAGGAAATAGCTAGCCACACTTTCATCATTATGCATTCTGAGACTTTCATATTGAATTCTAAGAGTTTTTAATTTTGCTCGTTTTACCTGTTCATCTCCTTCATAGCTCAGAACGATCTTGTCCCATATTTCTTTTGCACTTTTTAGTTGCATAACCTTGATTAATTTTGATTGAGATAGACTTCCTAATAGATTATTGACAGCTTTTGCATTTGTTTCATACTGCTTCTTACCGACTGCATCTGTAGGAGTTGTTGATGGAAATGTCTATCCTATTTCCACAATATCCCAAACTTCTGTACCAAGAGATTGAAGATAGGCAGTGATTCTTACCTTCCAATAGATGAAGTTGCTCCCATCAAAAATCGGTGGCCGAATAGATGCTTCCTTTTCGTAGTAGCTCATGATGATAGATCTTCCTTCAAGTGATCAAGCTTTTCCTGAAGGACCTGCTCTGATACCAATTGTTGAAAATAATACTGAGAGGGGGGGTGAATCAGTATTTTCAAATTCTTTTTCTCTTTGCACAAACATTTGCAGATATACCTTCCAAACTTATAATTTAATTTATTCTTCAGATGTTGATCATTAATTTGTGTGTCCGAACCATATAACAGTAAACAGGAAAAAATAGAGCAGACAGTCACACCAAAGAACACAAGATATAAGGTGGAAACCCAATGTGGGTGAAAACCACCTGCTACAATATGTCTCTATCTTCTTTCAATTAGAAACTTCTTTTACAATGATTATGTACTGGTGCAGTCTTATACCAGCACGCAGGCTTCAACCTACAGAAGGCTAAAACCTTCTCTCATTCTCCACACTCTCCTAGAAGGGAGCTACAACCCCCTTAGCTCTTGTACTAGCTGAGGTATTAGTTCGTAGGTGCTGACCTACTGAAGGCTTCAACCTTCTCTTTTCTTCCAGGGACCACGTTTCATAAATTTTCAAATTGGATCCATGAATATCAATCAAACATCAAATAGATCTGTAATCAACCAACTTCCTTGTACAAATATTGAATCAATAATTTCTTAGCACACAACGACCAGACACCAATTCAGAACCTTGAACACTACAGTAATAAGCAAAAGCAACTAAGACATGTTTCAAGAAAAGTCTACAACTTCACCAATAGAAACCTGCAGATATCCGCACCTCCGTTGTGTCGAACCTGCGCGTCTCCGCAACTGCGTTGTTCTCAAACCTGCTGACCTCCGCACCTGTATTGTATGTAGCCTGTGGATTGTTGCACTTGCGTTGTGTCGACCCTGCAGACCTCTGCACCTGCACTGTGTCGACCCTGTGTACCGCCGCACCTGCGCTGTGTCGAGCATGCGGACCTCCGGATATAGATAATTTTCAAACTTCAATTATACCCCAGACTATCATATTTACAGATCTGATCATGCGCCAAGGAGATATCGTCACATCAATAGATTTGTCTTGTAATGCTCAGGTTTCTCCTTGATTCAGTCACCAACCGATCACCAGAATTTCAGATCTTTCTCTTCTTAAGATATCCAACACGTCTGTGTACAGCCAAATGATCTCCTTTCCTTTTTATAGTCTAGGCCTTCCTCAAACAATGGTCCAAAACCATAGAGATCCAATACTAGGGACCCAGAACTTGGGTTCAATACTTTAGATGCAAAAACCACAGACCAAAACCATAGGATCAAAAATGTCGTACTAAATACCATGGACCAACCCACGTGCGCGCATTTTTCCCTGCATGAAAGTGTGTGTACTTTACGTCCGCACTTTTTGTTCGGTACACCTACGAACATGTCCGCACTTTTTGAACGATGCACCTGCGGAAACTGCCGATGACCGCAGCTTTGTGAATAGGAACCTGCAGGTATCTCATTTTCTACTATATTGAGAGCCTGAACTTGTGATCTGCTACTTGAGTGAGTTGTCATCAAGGACAACACTTATGTCATCGAGACAAACCTGTGCCAAACCTGTGTCATAATGTCAATAGCTGGGACATATTGTTTCTACTAAAGGTGTGAAGATCGATCCAACAAGAGTTCAAGCAATTCATACATTGTCCATCCCAAGGTCAAAAAGGGACATTCAATCTTTCCTGAGTAAGATTAACTTTGTTAGGAGGTTTATTCCAAACTTCGCAGAGCTAGTGAAGCACATCACTTCCATGCTGAAGAAAGGATCAAAAATAAAATGGATAGATGGTGCAAGAAGCTCTTTTGAAGCCATCAAACAAGCTATCATGGAAGCTCCCACTCTAATCAGCCTGGATTATAATAGGGAGTTTTATATCTTCTCTTTTGCCTCTTATGAATCATACATTTGCAGCAGTTCTATTGCAGAAAAATGATGAAGGTGTAGAGCACCCTGTGGCTTTTTTCAGCAAAACTCTGAGTGACGCTGAACTAAGGTATGACCTTATTGAAAAATAAGCTTATGCTCTCATAAAATCTTTAAAGGCATCCAGAATTTATATTCTGCATTCCAAATTGGTTGCTTATATACCTTCAGCCTCAGTAAAAGATGTCCTAACTCAGCCAGATATTGATGGAAAGAGAGCTATATGGATTGCAAAATTCATAGAGTTCAACGTCGAGGTGAAGCCCACCAAACTTGTCAAAAGCCAAGGCTTGGCTAAGCTTATGGCTAAGGAAAATTGCAGTTTGTTAGACGTCAATTGCATGGGTTCAAATTCAGGTGGTGAGCGGACAAAGGAAGCAGCAGTAGAGTGAGAGCAGAATCAGTGTTTGGCTGAAAATCTAGCCACCTGTGAATGGTATTCCAAGATAGTTCATTTTTTGCAGAAGCTAGAAGTCCCTCCAGGGCTTAGCTCAAGTCAATCTCGGGCCATTAAGCTCAAATCAGCCAAATTTTGCATTAATGAAAACCTACTCTATTGGAAAGACCCATCAGGGATCCTCTTGAGATGTCTAGACAAAGGACAATCTGTGGAAGTCATGCACCAGTTCCATTATAGCATATGTGGAGGGCATCATTATTGGAAAACCACAGCCCACAAGATCCTGAGAGTTGGGTATTATTGGCCTACTCTATTCTCTGATGTGTTTTCTTTTGTGAAGTCTTGTGACAAATTTCAGAGGTTTGCAGGAAGACAACAGCTAAAATCTCTACCCTTGAAGCCAATACACGTCAATGGTCTCTTCCAACAATGGCGCTTGGACTTCATAGGTGAGATCAATCCACATTCTAGTGGCCATCACAAATGGATCTTGGTAGTGACTGATTATTTCACCAAATGGATTGAGGTCATACCCACTAAAAACGTTAATCATCAGGTTATGATAAAGTTCTTGAATGAGAATATTTTCACTAGATTTGGTTGCCCAACCAAACTAGTCACTGATAATGTTGTAGCTTTCAGGGCAGAAGAATTGGTGAACATGTGTGAATCCATGGGCATTCAATTGGTGCATTCTACCTCATATTATCCTCAAGGAAATGGCTCGGCAGAATCATCTAACAAGAGTCTTGTAAGGATAATCAAAAAACTATTGGAGGACAACAAAAAGAACTGGGATTCCAAGTTGAAGTTTGCACTATGGGCTGACAGAGTTACCAACAAGAAGTCCATAAGAAATTCTCCATTTAAGCTGGTTTATGGGACTGATGTTGTTTTTCCTATCCAGCTGATTCTCCCTATGGACAAATTCTTGTAAGAAGAACAAGATGAAGAGAATGACATAGCAAGGAGAATCAGTTACTTGGTTGAATTACAGTAGATCAGAGAACAACTGGTTGAGAAGTCAAGAATTCATCAGAAGAAGATCAAAGAAACCTTTGATAGAAAGGCAAAAATGGACATTTTCAGGTTGGTAGTTGGGTCCTCAAATGGGATGCATTGAAGGAAAAGAAGGGAAACCATGGTAAATTGGATGCCTTATGGACAGGACCGTTTGTCATTGCTCAAGTTCAGATGAACAATACTTTCATTCTGCACAATTTGGAGGGTGAAGGTGTTTTTGATGGCCCAGTCAATGGGCGGTTTTTGAAACTTTACTTCATATGACGCTTTAAGGCCTTAATATTGTAATAGGCTTGTTTAGTTTTTGTTTTCTATGAAAATAAACTCCATACCCAATGGAACACTAGGAAATAAGTTTTTTTTTGTTGTTACTGGAAAGGCAGTAGTCTACAATTCTTGAAACCTCACAGGGAGGCTTTCATCCCTAGAAGGAGCCAATGTTAGCCCCTAAGGTGCAGTGCTGTTATTTTTAGCAGAAATGTCCCCTGTTTTAGCTCTGACGGCCACGTCTCCTCTTGCTCCACTTTGGTCATAAGCCACACTTCAAAAATATTACTCTCGCATCTATAATTGCATCAGATCCTAATCCAACTGGATCCAAATATGCTCTCTAAATCTTCAAAATCTCGTAAAATCATGCCAAAGATCCAAACACTCGCATGAGAAGAGCCCTTAGAATGGTGTAGAAACACTATCGAGAGGCCAAAAACACGTAAACACACTGAAAAACAGAGTATCGGAGTCATAAACAAGAGAAGGCACAATAGCTGTCAGATCTGGCTGATCAACAGTCTAGATCTAATCGGTAACATCACAATCGGCAACCACAACAGAGCACTTATAATGGCCCGAGGCTATCACGATATGAAATTGCGACTAATCGCATCGCGATATCGCAATCAGAGAAACATTATGGAGCTGGGCCTGTTACACAGTAACTTGTCACTGTCTCCTTGTCAGTCTCCCTACTGTGTCATGAAATCAAATCCATCATGCTCATGCTCTCTGAAATGGCCAAAAAACCCTCTTTGCCTAAGTTTATTCGATCATCGCGACTGTTATTGAAATAACCGCGCTGACTGGCGGATGCTAGTGCAATTGGTGCGCTGCCAGCACGGAAGCACACAGTTTCCCGCACTGATCGAATTTCATAACCAGCGCATCCTCTGTTTGTATTAAGTCGTGCTGACCAGACCTCTTCTGTCATTGAGATGCGATGTCAGCGCGCCAGTCCAGTTATACACCCGCGCTGATCCTGTTTGGGCGAGTTTGTTCTAACATCCATCCTTCCAGATGACTCCAGACCTGGTTGTTGGCCTTGTGAACGTCGCCCTCCCTTCTATGGCATGTTTGTTCGTCATATGAGCCACCTTTCTTGGAGATAAGCTTATCTTTCCACCATCCATGGAGACTCCTTCTCCTATATAAGCCTCCACCATTGCCATGAGTAGCTAGCTTTTGACATATAGCTTTCGACATAGAGGAATTCATAGTGCTTTACTTAATAGGCAGTTGGTGTGTTAAGTGTGGATTGCTAGAGAGCTTAAGGAAGGTTATGAAGTCTTGTTGCCTTGTGTGACAGAGAGAGTTGTTTGTCTTGGGAGATCTACCTCCAAGGGTGAATGCTTATGAGACTTGCTGGCTGGACCCTCTTGAGAAGGACTCGGCATCAGAACATTGGTTGTATCTTTCTCTATTTTTTATTAATAAAAGATAGATGACTACTGTTATGGTTCCATTCTCATTTGTCTTATAATGGTTAATGTGAATTACATCCTTTCTGACTGATGTATAGTTGCTTTTACTAGATTTCACGCTTGTGTTTGTTCTCTCTTTGCATGTGCATGTGTCCATCTACGAGGATAGTGGAGGATCGTGACCGACCAGAGCAAAGGAGCGGAGAGCGGCATCTCTTCATCAAACAATAGTGCTGGAATCCAAGTAGGTGATCATTACCCACTTTTTAATTGCAACTAGGAACTTGCAAAGTAGCATTGATTGATTGTTGCTAGACCCGTTCTGGGCTAGTAGGGATCGCCTCTATCCGTAGAGGGGATTTACCTCTCCAACAAGTTGGCGACTCCGCTGGGGATCATTGCTTGTGTCTTTTGTTGTTCATCCTTGTTTTCGGTTTGATTGTTACTCTCTTGTCAAAGATTGGGGATTAGTTTTCTGTTTTTGATTTCCTGGTTCACTCTGGGAAATGCTTTAATTGTTTTAAAAAGTTGTTGCCTTGGTTTGGGAGCTTTTGGTTTGATTTTGCTTGTTTTTTAGCCTCAGCGCGGTTTATATCAGAACAGTCGCACTGACATCGCGCATATGTTTCTTTGGATTCACTGTCATCGCGTTTATACGTTTAACAGTCGCGCTGACCTTGTTTTCGAGCCAGCGCCCTTAATCCGTGTCCTTCCGTGCTGACAGCGCAAAGTTGCTACGCGTGTTGTCCGGTCAGCGCTTTGTTGCTGAGGGTCACCCGCGCTGATCCTGTAGAATTGAATTGTGTTCAATTTTGCCTCCTGGACCTCTTGGTTTGGCTATCCCCTGTTCTTTCCACCTGGTTTATGACTTTTTTTATGTTGTTTGAACTGTGAGATACTTGCTTGCGAAGTCTTGTTCCGCAAGGGTTTGTTTATTGCTTGTCATTCGTTTTGCAAAGCCTTCCTTCTTGCTTTCGCTGCTTGGTTTGTATTTTGCCTTGACTTTTACAGTTGTTGGGGTGTGTTGAATCTTTGTTTGACTGGCTGTAACTCCCATCCTCCGGGTGTTTGCTTTTCTCTATTGATTTCGCACCCTATCCCTAGGGCATCTAGAGGTCGTGTGTGTGTCAAGCCTTCCTCGGGATCTTGTTTTCTTATTTGACCAACCAACTTCAGATTTGCTTTTCACATTCGCTCGGCGATTGTTGAAAGTGTTTCGGTTGTGTTCCAAGCGATTGCCTTCATCCATTGAATTCCTTTTTGTCTTGATGAGCTTAGATCACATAGCTCATAAACCTTAGTTTTTCCTTTGATTTGGAAAACTGCTTTGGTATCTTGGGGACTTTGTTGTCTTTTCATCGAGTGATTTTATTCCTTTTGCTTGGTGTAGCTATCTCTCAAACCATTCCAAGTGCTTTGTGCCATTGAAAAGAAAATCAAACTAGTATCTTTTGCATTTAATAGTTAAAAGGAAAAGAACATTTCGTTGATTTGTGTTTTCAAAAGAAAAGTTTTGTTTCCTTACCATTAGTTGCATTAGGTTGTTTGATTGCTCGAGTTCGCTTTGTTTGATTGAAAAATTCCTAACCTTCTCATAGTTAGAATTCATCGAACAAAATGATGTTCTTTGGCATGTAGTTTGCTTCTAAGTAATTCTGAGAGATCATACGGTAGGACCTGAAATCAAAACTTAATTCAAGATCAACCGTAAAATAAACCAAATTTACTTAAAAATGCATTGGAACTTAACGCAAATATGTAGAGGTCTAGGCTAGAGACGTGCTCCGATGTCGTTAAACCTAGTCACTCTTGTTTTCGCATTAAGGTTAGGTGATTCCTCCTGGTGTGATTCAATTGTGGTCTAGCACGGATTTGGGCTCCCACGTACCACCGCGTATATATGGGGAGACTCCACTAGGTTTGCATCCTTTATCCATAGGAAGCAGAGTCTACTGCCTTGTGAA
The DNA here is from genome assembly GCA_000404065.3 of Pinus taeda. Lineage (NCBI taxonomy): Eukaryota > Viridiplantae > Streptophyta > Pinopsida > Pinales > Pinaceae > Pinus > Pinus taeda. The sequence goes on from APFE031705704.1 coordinate 69,457, forward strand.
CCGTAACGCACCGAACACAACATTCGCGAAGATTGACTGCAGTACGGAAAGTCCTTGGTTCTCAAACGATTGCCAAGGTGTATAAGCGGTTTTACGGGTTGCTTGGTAAACCTTTTTCTTAGAATCTCCAGAGCAGTCATTTTTTATCCTTTTCGGACTCCCTAAAAGAAAAGGTGTAAGTGAGCGTCTTGTCACTTCGTGCTCATTAAATATTCGAAGGAGACAGAGTCATCTTTTCATCCTTTTCTCGACTCTCGAAACATGAAAAGGTCAAGTTCAGTTCCCATGTCTTAAAAATTTATTTGGCCATGATAACATTACCTGGTTAGATCTTGTGTGCGCTCAGTTTTGAGTAGGTTTTTATCGTTAGCTTGCTTAGGGTCTTTGTTTGATCATCCTGGCGGATCCATCAACTCCGTCTCCTGTCCCAAGTGACCAAGGGTCTCCATCTTTTGTTTCCCCTGAAACTCCGGTTTGTGACGCTCTTCCCATTGTTCCGAGCATCCAACCGTTGAATTCTCGAGCTCCAGAGGACGATTTCTACGAATTCTCTTGGAACCCTGTTTGGGAGCCCTCTGAAGAGGATTTTCCTGCCACTCCTGTCGGTGTCCCATCTCCGATGGCTTCTTCCGATATGGGTGACACTTCTCCTGTGTCGAGTGGCCCATCCGTCATGTCGAGTATAGATACTCCCATTTCGGTGACATCCCCCATCATCTCTATGCCCTACATCGTTACACCTTTGGGTATCACGGTGCCAGCGCGCTATAGATCATTGAGGGATGCTATGAACTCTGCATCTTCCTCTTCCGTTTGGGATCAAAACATCGTCCCTACCACAGGACCGTTTGTTTCCCAATTCCACCATACTGCTATTACAGCAGTCCCATCCAACCCGACCGTTTGTGTCGCGGCGTCAACTCCAGTTGTTAGCACCGTCACAGCATCATCTACTGTCACTTCTGCTGCAGGCCCATCTCGAGGTCCAGCGCAGAGTGGTTCATCGACGCATGCTGCTAGAGTTGTGAACCCCGCAAGTGGTGCTCCTCTTGCTTCTGATCATACGACGAAAGAGGAGGCATATTTTCAGTACTTGTGTAATGTCCAGAGCCCAGATGGGCAAGGCCCGTATTATGATCCTGAGAATCATTATTTGTTTACCTCCTTGCCTGAAATACCTTATGATGAGGTTTCTGTTCCATTGAACGTGGCTTGGGGTACCACCGGCTATGGTGGCAGCCAGTACTATCAGGGAAAAGGACAGCAAGGACCACCCTACCAGGGTCAACAGCCCTACTCGCAGCCTAATCATGGGCTGCAGTATGCTGGCCAGAATTACCCAGGTCAACAGGGAGGCCCACAAGGACAACCCAATCAGGGACAACGTTTGGTCTCTAGTGGTCTGGCTTTTACATATCTTGGGCAACCTTCTGGAAACCCGAGGCAACCCAATGCTCAACAAGGTCAACCCGGTACCCAGTAAGGCTACCCTTCGGGGCAACCTTAAGGGAACCATGGACAACCTTATGGACAGCAAGGTCAACCCGTAAACCAGCAAGGCAACCCTTCTGGGAAAGGGGGCTAGCCTTACGTACAGCAAGGCCAGCCTACCGCTCAGCAACCATCTGGTCAACGAGGACAATCCTCGGTTGCGCAAGGGCATCCCCTCACTCAGCAAGCTCGACCTTCTGGGCGAACGGGGCCGTCTCAAATCTGACCAGGACAACCTTCTAACCAGACGGCTCAGCATGCAGGCGGGTACCAATCCCGACCTCCTCTTTCAGGTGGGTATCAATCCCAGCATCATCTTTCAGGTGGGTATCAATCCCAGCCTCCGTATTCAGGTGGGTACCAATCCCAACCTCCTTACTCGGGCGGGTACCAATCCCAACCTCCGTACTCGGGCGGGTATCAATCCCAGCCTTCGTATTCGGGCGGGTATCAATCCCGTCCTCCTTATTCGGGCGGGTATCAATCCCAGCCTCCTTATTCAGGCGGGTATCAATCCCAGCCTCCTTATTCAGGTGGGTATCAGGCCCAGCCTCCTTATTCGGGCGGGTACCAATCCCAACCTCAGCATTCAGGTGGGTATCAATCCCAATCTGGTTATCAAATTCCGCCTAGTTCTCAGGCTCAGTACGGATACCAGCAACCCCAGGGGCAAAATCATTATACCCCATACCAAAATTACCAATAGCCGCAGGGTAATCCCTATCAAAATTATCAACAACCTGCTAGCCAATATGGTAACCAATGGGGCACTAGGGGACAGAATCAGCAACCCGGTTCTGGAAATAACCCCTACGGTCAAAATCCTTCTGGACAAGGCCCATTTGGACCTGGCCCATTGGGACAAGGGCAATGGGGGCAACCAGGAACTGGATGGAATTCTGGTTCTACTTCGTATCCGGGACAAATGTCTTTTAATCCGCACCTACCATTTCTAGCGACGTTGGAGCTGCCCGATGTGTCAAAGTTGACGAATGATCCCATTCTGCATAATCCACAGTGGCCACCAGTTCCAACTAAGATACCAAGTGACTGTCTCAAATTCGATGGGAAGGCCGGGGAGGACCCTCAGCCTCATGTGATGACGTATCACTTATGGTGTTCGTCAAATTCATGGCTCGACGATTCGATTCGGCTTCGCCTCTTTCAGAGGACCCTCACTGGTTCAGCAGCTAAATGGTACATTGAGTTAACCCGTGCATCATTCCAAGATTTCAATTCGTTGGCCATGGAATTTTTGACTCATTTTCAGTTACCCATTCGGTATGAGACCGGGACTCACCTCCTTACGTCTCTTAAGCAAGATACTGCTACACATATCTTCGATCATATCCATGAATGGAGAAGGCGTCGCAGGTTGATCAAGTTCTGGATAACTGATCAACTCCTCACCGACTGGTTTACAACTTCCTTTGTCCCCAAGATTGCGCGGGACATCGCCATGGGAGCCTCTGTAACTGAAGAGCAAGCGATCGCGCACGCTCAGTACCTAGACTTAGTTTATTCTCAGTCTGGTACTTTGTATGAGTACTTTCCGGACGCCCCCAGGCCCGGTACATACAAGGCTCCGCCCAAGCCATCTGTTGATGGAGTCATTGGCTCTATAAACCAGGCCTCTAAAAAATCATCGAATCCTGGGAAGCAAAAGTCAAGTGCATCCAACGAAAACACTTCCCAGGGTGTTGTAAATTCTGGTAACACTTCCGAGGTCAATGTCGTTCAGTCCACCACGGTGAGAAAGGCCTCGAAAGGAAAGAAAAAGGAAAAGGGGAAAGGGAAAAATAAATCCGAGCAACCCAAACAGGAATCCTCTAAACCTCCCATCGAGGAAGGAGCTAAACGCAAACCTAAGTATCCTTGCCTCATTTGTGAGGAAGATCACTACACTAAGGACTGCCCTAGGCGGTCCGAAGTTATTCATTTGTTGAAAGGTGCTCCTGGGGTCCCTGCAGTTCTGAAAGAACCCTTTCCCTCTCAGCAAACTCAGATGGTGGCTGACCCCTCTTCTTCTCCCTTCGGTTCCCAGGTCTTCATGGCTGGAACTATTCCTATTCACATAACAGCTCGAGCAAAGGAGTATCCGTCGTCCGCCGGGAAGGAGCCAGAGGTTCCCTCAAGTGCTCCTTCGTCCAGCTCTGGCCCTCTCCATATCGAGAGACTGAGTACTGAGACGACAATCCGACCCCCTCCCAAAGGGATGCTTAGAAGGTCTTCTTATAATCCGAATGCGTGTGCTACCCAGCACTATAGCATCGTGGAGGACCTAGCGCAGGCTCCGTCTGCTATGTCCGCCTTAGAGGTCCTTTAGAGCTGCCCCCCCCAGAGGAATTCCCTGCTATCGGCCATCGGTGGCATCAACCCAGCGGACTCGGATTTGATTACCTTCGACCTCGAGAGCCATGTTCCTCGACTGCCTCATCAGATCGCTTTCCTCATTCAAGTCGTCATCAATTCTAAAACGATCCATCGTATAGTCATTGATGAGGGCGCATCAACCTGCATTATGTCTATTGCATGTTGGAAATCCATTGGGTCTCCGATGTTGAGTCAGTCCCCAACGACCTTGGAAGCATTCGACGGGAGAGAATCTCGACCTTATGGTATCCTTCAACGGCTACCAATTACCTTAGAAGGGAAGACTGTAGAAGTAGAAGTCGAGGTTGTGGACGCAAATCTCACATATAACCTCCTTCTGTGCCGGAGTTGGACGTACGCTATGCGTGCTGTGGCTTCATCCCTCTTCCGTTTCATTCGTTTCCCCCATCAAGGGAAAATTGTCACGGTCGACTAGCTCTCTTTCTTCGCTTCCTCTTCTGAGGGAAATGTACCCTTCGTTGAGCATACCTCCATTCCGTTTGAAAGCGTGGGAGTCGGGCTCTTCAAAGAACCCGCCCTTATGGGTGTTTTTTCCATCCCACCTCCCAACCTCGCCTCGATCTCCATGATCTCGGTTCGTTTTGATCCTTGGATCCTTCCTTCCATCGACTAGATAGAACCTTGGGGTGAGAAGATGTCGTTGAGTCCAGCCGAGCTCAACTACATCGAAATTGTCGCTGCATCGGCCTCTCATGATCAACCCACCATCATGAGTGGGGCTCTCAACTCAGATGATTTCCCCCCTTGGTTAGGAGAATACACCTCCTCGGATCCATTGAAGGAAATATTTCCTTCCGATGAGGCTATCATAGAGACTATGTCTCTGGACGAACGTCTGTGGCTTCCTCTTCACCACCGTTCCTGCTTTCTCCCTACCTTTCGGGAAACACTGTTTTGTCTTGAGCGGTTTGCTCCATGTCTCCCTTCTCAACCCCTCCAGATGCCCATTCAAATTTATCACACATCGTTCGAAGGGAATTTAGGGAAAATCACGCAGACGCAACCTATCGACATCTCTGTTAAGGCAGGGATTGTCGAGAACATTTACATAGGAGTCACCTGCACTCCTGAGGAGATTCAGGTTTATATCGCACTTTTTCGCGAATTTCGCGATGTCTTTGCATGGTCCTATGAAGAAATTCCCGGTATTGATCCATCTATAGTAGTGCACGAGATACCAACGTATCCCGGGGCCAAACCTGTTCGTCAGCGTTTGCGTCCCGTGCACCCCCGTAAGGCGGCAGCCATCAAAGTAGAGGTTGAAAAACTTCTTAAGGCGGGATTTATTTATCCCATCCCACTGACAGAATGGGTCTCAAATATCGTCCCTGTCGACAAAAAACAGGGCACCATTCGTGTCTGCGTTGATTACCGTGACATTAACAGAGCTTGCCCAAAGGACAACTACCCCACGCCATTCATTGATCAACTCATTGATGAGTGTGCGGGCAGCGAGATATATTCTTTTATGGACGTCTTCTCTGGTTACAACCAGATTAATATCACTTAGGCTGATCAACACAAGACGGCCTTCATCTGTCCTTGGGGCACCTTTGCTTACAAAAAGCTCCCCTTTCGGCCTCAAAAATGTCGGCGCTACCTTTCAGCGTGCTATGTCTTATGATTTCCACGATATCAAACACATCATACAGCCTTATCTGGATGATCTTCCCGCTCATTCAGCTAACCGCGCGGACCACCCATCGCATCTTCGTGAGATCTTTCTTCGTTGTCGACACTATAATATCCGATTAAATCCGCACAAATGTGTCTTCTGCATCGAATCTGGTCGACTTCTCGGGTTTATCGTCTCCCGAGAGGGCATCCATTTGGATCCCCTTAAATTCGAGGCAATTGTGAATCTTCCTCCCCCTGCTACTTTGCCGCAATTGCAAAGTTTACAGGAGAAAGCTAATTTTCTAAGACGGTTCATCCCAAACTATGCCGAAGTAGCAAAGGGTTTTACTCGGTTACTGAAGCGTGACACCCCATTTTGATGGGATGCCATAGCCGAGGAGTCTTTTGCTCATCTCAAAACTCTCCTGGTTTCTGCCCCTTTGTTGCAACCTCCAAATTACCATCGTGACTATACGCTCTATTTGGCCGCTGCCGATACCACTATCGGCATGGTTTCGGTCCAGGACAACGATGATGGCATCGAGCATGTCATTTATTATCTTAGTCGCAACTTACTAGATACGGAGACTCGATATGCATATGTTGAGAAGTTGTCTCTCGCCGCAGTCTGCGCCGTCCAACGCTTCCGTCACTACATTTTGTTGCGTACTACTACGGTGATTTCAGATTGTAACCCCATGACCTACATTCATTCACAACAATTGTTGGGGGCAAATACTCAAAGTGGATCGTGATCCTCCAAAAGTTCGACTTGGAATTTACTACGGCCAAGTCCAAGAAATTGCTCGTTTTTGCTGAACTTTTGTGCTCTTTGCCATCCGCCGCTACTTCCTCGCAGATAGAGGAGTCTATTCCAGATGAAACTCTTTTCCTTATCAGCACCCTCGATCCATGGTATGGGGACATAATTGTCTATTTGCAGACGTCCTCCTTCGGCCCCGAGACCTCGAAAGACGCTCGTCGACGGATTCGTCACCAAGATCAGCCATATCGCATAGTTGGGGACACCCTGTACCGCCTTGGTGTTGATTCGGTTCTTCGTCGATGTCTAACCTTAGAAGAAGCTGAAAGAGTTCTAAATGACTGCCACTCCAGTGCTTGTGGCGGTCACATGTCTGGATATGCCACCACACAAAAGATCCTCCGTGCTGGCTACTTCTGGCCTTCCATTTTCAAGGATTGCATTCTTGTCGTCCGTTCTTGTCACGAATGTCAGCTTTACCAATGGAAGATGCATGCGCCCGCTGCCCCGCTGCACCCCATTGTGACCGTAGGCCCCTTTTCCAAATGGGTCATCGATTATGTGACATGTAACCCTCGCTCGGCCGGGGGGCATGGTTACATCATCGTTGCTGTAGATTACTTTACAAAATGGGCTGAGGCGATGCCCACATTGTCGGAAGATGGTCATACCGCGGCGCAGTTTCTTTTTAACCATGTTATTTCTCGGTTTGGAGTTCCACAAGCCATTGTCATTGATCACGGAAAACATTTCCCTAATCATATGATGGCCGAGTTGACAACCCAACTAGGACTTAGGCATGATAGTTCCTCTCCATACTATCCTCAGGCAAATGGTCAGGTTGAAGCCATGAACAAAGTCTTGGTCACGATGCTTCAGATAATTGTTGGCATGCACAAGTCTAGTTGGCATTTGATGTTGTTCTCCGTGTTGTGGGCCTACCGGACCTCCGTGAAGGATACCACCGGTTTCACCCCTTTTCAGCTAGTATATGGACTGGAGGCAACCCTTCCCATTGAGTGTGAGATTCCTTCACTCAAATTAGCCGTCGAGTTACTTCCTGAGACTACTCCTATAGAAGAGTGGCTTCTTTACTTGGAACGACTAGACGAGACACGTCGTCTAGCCTCCCTAGCTATTGAAGCTCAAAAGAAGTGAGTGAAAACTCACTTCGATAACTCTGTTAATCCCCGCTCTTTCGTCGAGGGAGACTTAGTACTGCTCTACGATCAGGCTAATGATAAGCTAGGAGCAGGAAAACTCGAGCCAATGTGGCATGGGCCCTATATTGTAAAAAGAGTTCTACAAAAAGGTGCCTATGAGCTGATCGATTATGAAGGCAATCCCCTGGACAGGCCCCGCAATGGCTGTATCTTAAGAATATTACGCCTGAGTCCAGGCACTCTCTCGTTTATTTTTTACATGCATATGCTTTTTTACAGTGTGTTGTGTGTGTGTGTGTGTTTATCTGATTATTGTGTCTTAGTGTGTTGGCGTGATTGTCGCTTATTGTGTCTTTTTCTTCTTGAACAGATACCTGGATCACCTTACGTTGGTTTCGCTGATGGTGCTTCCTGCAGTACTCACAATCTGTCATCTGCGGCATGGGTGATCTACGATCCTCATGGTGAGTTAGTAGATATTCAAGGTGTGTGTCTAGGTTGCACAACAAACAATGTGGCTGAATATAATGTTGTAATTGAATTATTAGCCGAGGCGATTAACCTCGGAATCCGCTCATTGGTTGTAAACTTAGATTCGCAGCTTGTAGTCCACCAGCTCAACGAACGATATTCTGTCAGAGATCATCGTATTTTAAGGTTGTATTTACGTGTTAAGTTATTGGAAAGAGATTTTGATTACATTACTTATCATCACATTCCAAGAAGACTTAATGCGGTAACTGATGCATTGGCTAATTATGTATTAGACAGACATTTTCGTAATATGTAAATTAACAAAACATGAGAAGCATAAGATACAATAAAAACACCATGTATATATATATATATATATATCGTGTGGCGCACTAAGGCGCTCAAAAAATAAGTGTACATGTCTGAATAAAGTCGACGTCCTCAGTACATCTAAGACGTATGTCTCTCAAAACATCAGTGGAAAATAAACCCTAGGCATCTACTACGGTAGGTTATGCTCTCTGTAGCATGCCACCGCTCGCGCCATCTGCCTCAAAAGGCAGTGCATCCTGGGTTCCACACCCACTGTATGAATCTGTGTAGCTATGGGGACCTCCTCGATCCCCTGGTAATCTGGGACTCCTGCCAGTAAGCCCTCAAGGTTGTGTACCACAGTCTTCATCATGTCGCCTGCTGGAGGAGCTAAGGCCAAGATCGCAGCGCCTTGCCCCTCTCTCCGTGCCTCCGGGGCTAGGCCAAGGGGTCTCACAGGTCCCACATCTGCACATCATAGCATTTATTAGGACATGTACATGAAAAAATTCAAAAACATTACAAAAGATAAAAAATCAAAAAGAGATCAAGTGTTTTACCTCCATCGTCCCACTGCGCTCCCGCAGGCAGTGGCAGGTCGGGATCACCGCGGAAGTCGATACAGGCATATGGGCAGTCCTTGACGAAGATAACCTGGCGATCTAGCCACTCTCGAAAGAAAACACCCCACGATACTGAGCGGCCGCCACCTCCACGTGGCATGACCCGGGCCCATTTGGTGGCCCTCGTCTCTCGTGGACTATTAGGCGGATCCACCACCATGGTCTGCAGCTGAAGGGCTGGCACGCGCTCGAACATGAGCGGAAGTAAGAGTGATCCATAGCCAAACTGTTTCGACTCTCCACGTCGGCAGCTGCTCAATTGTCTCTTCATGCTAGTCGTCACAGCTGCTGCACAGTTGAAAACTGTAGGATGTAGACACTCGAGAGCTAGCAATAGGTTGGCCTTTGAGGCCTCATGGTTGGCCATACTCCCTGCTTCCCGCATCACCAGAAAGAGTATGGTACGAAGGACCATGTCACCAGCACCCACTGATGGAATGCTTACCTTCCCACTCCGTGTTTTGTGCGCCTGTGGACACACCCGGGCCATGAGTTGGTCGAGCGTCTCGCCGCTGGGTCGTTGCCCCTCCAGGATGGACATCACACCCCAGCGTGACAATCCAGTCAAAAAATAGATATCCGTGGAATCGAACTCGATGTCGCGACCTCGGATCGTGAATTTCCCATCCACTGGATTCCAAGCTCTGATCAAGAGCTCTAGGAGGTCTGGCTGTGCCCTCAAGCGTGGAGTGAGGAAAAATTTTAGCAAACCACATGCCCACATTGCATTTCGGCATCCTGCATCGGCAAAAGCGGCAATATCTTCATTTTCGTGGGCCCTCTCTTGCCACACAAAGGCCATTGTGTCCTGCATGATCACCCAAAAGCATTAGACTGCCAGCTTTTGAAAATTATCCATTCAAATTCTTAAAAACTAATTTTCACGGCGCCAGCGCGACTGTTTTTAAAACAGTCGCGCTGATAATGGCGACCCTTTGTCTTTTCTCTGGGTCAGCGTGGAAGCACACGGGTTTTCCGCGCTGACCCGGAAAGTGGTGTGTGTTAATAAAATCGATGAGCGGACCCGATGGGCGAATCCTAGCTGACCGAGAGTGCACCAACGCTCAAAGAATTCGGCCAAATGGCCAAATCCTACGGTGTAAGTGCTTAAAAAAAAACTTAAAATAAAGCGCAGGGCAAGAGGAACCTACCTGGAACCAGCTGTCGGAAGGATGGCGTTTGCACGATGAAGAATTCGCTCCGTCAACTTTGTAGTTCCACAACGTTCTCCAAGGCTCAAAATGGTAAAATGGTAAAAAATGATTTTTACCCCCCTATTTATGGTAAAAAGTTCTTAATTGACTTTATAAAAGTGAGTTTTGTCATCTTTTATCATGGATTTAGTCCTGATGTCACTATGTTATTTCTTTACGCATGTTTTACTATGTTTTTCAACATATCGAACGGGTTTATGCGGGTGGTTTTCTTGTGCAGGTCCTCAGAACCGGAAAAGTCACGATGGATCTATATACACTTGGTCCCAAAAAATGCGGCCTTTAAGCTCTTTTCCGACATAAACAAGAAAAGATATATGAGCCTCCTTTCAGCTCGTCAAAAGGAACGAGAGGCGGTCGCTTTTAAAGCTCTTTTTTCGAGCGTTTAAATTAACAAAGATCGTCGGGTGTTTGTCGTTTTGCACTCGTTATTGGCTCTAAAACGACGTACTTTTGACCACTTTTTTACTTTTTCAGGTCAAAGTTACTATTTACGAAAAGTACTCCTCGGTCGTAATGATCGGGCAGTTCTTTCGAGCATCGTTTTATACTTTTTCGGGCTCGAGAGACACAACTTTACGAAAAAGCACCCGCTGGAGTTTTCTTTTATGCTGTCTTTTCAGACTCTCTAAAAAAGAAAAGGCGTTGAGTTCTTCCTTTGTCAGACTCGTTAAAACTGAATGACATCAGACTCCGTCGAAGTGACGCCCCTCAAGCATATGCTATCCCCGTCAAGCTTGTCATCCAAAAATAACCGGGGTACTCGCCAGAAATGGTGGGGGAAATAAAAGGAATCATAATCGTCGTCATCGGCAGTATGTCGCTCTTGAACATGGCATTGTTTGCATTCGTGTCTGGGTGGGGACATCTCATCTCATTTCACATTTGCTTCCATGGGTTTGGGTTATCCTATTCGGCCATTCATCTGCTCATTGTTTTGTCATCACGACCTCTGATCATTTGACCTCAAATACTGCCAAATCCGTCATGGTGCCGCCGATATGTTCAAGAGAAGTTAGCCTCTGCAAGTATAACCTCCCTCTGATATTTCACACAAAACGTATTGTCTCTTTCTTTCTCATGTTGATGATGTGGGAAACATTATGGCCCACCTTCGATGAAGATCACTTCCTGTCGACTTCAGCTCATTATCCAGGAAAGTGACCTAGAGACTCCCTTCTGGTACCTTGGAGCCTGCATGCCTCAATGGCAGGTTCTTCATGTTCGACGCGAGGTTTTCATCATTGGCCTTCGATCGGATGACTCTAAGGGTGTTCGACACCGGCTCATTCATTTGCACGTCGTGGATTGTACCTATAGTACCTTGAGGACCATCATCATTATTGGTGGCACCTCTCGTGTCTGTTAACAGCTTTCATCATTGGTTGGTAATCAGACGATGTTCAAACATGTTCGACTCCGACTCCTGTATTCACATGTTTGGGCTTGTACTTTGTTCGGGTTTGGATGGAGCGCAAGACCCTAGTTCTAGTCTGTTGCGGACCAGGTTGCGATTTTGTGGATTATTATTACATGACTCATTGATGGATGGTTGCGACCATACCTCTTATCATCATGGTCTCTTCAGCTGGGTGGCTACATCCATACCACAGACCTTCTTCGTATGACTTTTGGATGGCTGCGTCCATGCCTCGACTACATGTAATCGAGATATTAGTTGTATCTATGTGCAAGTTCTTCCTGGTGGTGTTCCGGTTCAGCAGTTTTGTAAAGCATTTCACCCCTCCCACTCTCTCAGGCTTCATGCTTTAGGGGGCATCTGTTACACAGTAAATTGTCATTGTCTCCTTGTCAGTCTCCCTACTGTGTCATGAAATCAAATCCATCATGCTCATGCTTTCTGAAATGGCCAAAAAACCCTCTTTTCCTAAGTTTATTGGATCATCGCAACTGTTATTGAAATAACTGCGCTGACTAGCGGATGCTAGTGCAATTGGTACGCTGCCAGCGCGGAATCACATGGGTTTCCCGCGCTGATCGAATTTCATAACCAGCGCATCCTCTGTTTATATTAAGTCGCGCTAACCAGACCTCTTCTGTCATTGAGATGCAATGTCAGCACGCCAATCCAGTTATACACCCACGCTGATCCTGTTTGGGCGAGTTTGTTCTAACAGCCAGCCTTCCAGATGACTCCAGACCTGGTTGTTGGCCTTGTGAATGTCGCCCTCCCTTCTATGGCATGTATGTTCATCATATGAGCCACCTTTCTTGGAGATAAGCCTATCCTTCCACCATCCCTGGAGACTCCTTCTCCTATATAAGCCTCCACCATTGCCATGAGCAGCTAGTTTTTGACATATAGCTTTGGACATAGAGGAATTCATAGTGCTTTAGTGCTGCTCTTAATAGGCAGTTGGTGTGTTGAGTGTGGATTGTTAGAGAGTTTAAGGAAGGTTGTGAAGTCTTGTTGCCTTGTGTGAGAGAGAGTTGTTTGTCTTGGGAGATCTACCTCCAAGGGTGAATGCTTATGAGACTTGCTGGCTGGACCCTCTTGAGAAGGACTCAGCGTCAGAACATTGATTGTACCTTTCTCTTTTTTTGATTAATAAAAGATAGATGACTACTGTTATGGTTCCATTCTCATTTGTCTTATAATGGTTAATGTGAATTACATCCTTTCTGATTGATCTATAGTTGCTTTTACTAGATTTCACGCTTGTGTTTGTTCTCTCTTTGCATGTGCAGGTGTCCATCCGCGAGGATAGTGGAGGATTGTGATCGACCAGAGCGAAGGAGTGAGAGCGGCATCTCTTCATCAAACAAATAGCGCTGGAACCCAAGTAGGTGTTCATTACCCACTTGTTAATTGCAACTAGGAACTTGTAGAGTAGCAATGATTGATTGTTGCTAGACCCGTTCTAGGCTAGTAGGGATCGCCTCTATCCGTAGAGGGGATTTACCTCTTCAACAATTTGGCGACCACAGTGGGAGTCGTTGCTTGTGTCTTTTGTTGTTCATCCTTGTTTTGAGTTTGATTGTCACTCTCTTGTCAAAGATTAGGGATTAGTTCTCTGTTTTTGGTTTCCTGGTTCACTCTGGGAAACGCTTTAATTGTTTTCAAAGCTATTGCCTTGGTTTGGGAAGTTTTTCGTTTGATTTTGCTTGTTTCTTAGCCTCAGCGCAGTTTATATCCGAACAGTCACGCTGACATCGCACATATGTTTCTTTGGCTTCACTGTCATCGCGTTTATACGTTTAACAGTTGTGCTGACCTTGTTTTCGGGCCAGTGCCCTTAATCCGTGTCCTTCCGCGCTGACAGCGCAAAGTTGCTACGCGTGTTGTCTGGTCAGCGCTTTGTTGCTGAGGGTCACCAGCGCTGATCCTGTAGAATTCATTTTTTTCCAAATTTGCCTCCTGAACCTGTTGATTTGACTGTCCCCTGCTCTTCCCACTTGGCTTGTGACTTGTTTTATTTTGTCTGAACTGTGACATACTTGCTCGCGAAGTCTTGTTCCGCAAGGGTTCGTTTGTTGCTTGTTTTTCAGTTTTGCAAAGCCTTCCTTTTTGCTTTCGCTGCTTGGTTTGTATTTTGCCTTAACTTTTATAGTTGTTGGAATGTGTTGGATCGTTGTTTGACTGGTTTTGAACTCCCATCCTCCGGGTGTTTGCTTTTCTCCATTGATTTCGCACTCAAACCCTAGGGCATCTAGTGGCGGTGTGTGTCTCAAGCCTTCCGTGGGATGTTGTTTTCTTGTTTGACCAGCCAACTTCAGATTTGCTTTTCACATTCGCTCGGTGATTGTTGGAAGTGTTTTGGTTGTGTTCCAAGTGATTTGCCTTCCTCCTTTGAATTCCTTTTTGTCTTGTTGAGCTTAGATCACCTAGCTCATAAACCTTTGTTTTTCCTTTGATTTGGGAAACTGGTTTTTAGCGTCTTGGGAACTTTCTTGTGTTTGCATTGAGTGATTTCACTCCTTTTGCTTGGTGTAGTTGTCTCTCGAAATCATTTTGAACATTTTGTGCCATTGAAAAGAAAATCAAACTAGTATCTTTTGCATTTAATAGTTAAAAGGAAAGGGACATTTCGTTGATTTGTGTTTTCAAAAGAAAAGTTTCATTTCCTTGCCATTAGTTGCATTAGGTTGTTTGATTGCTTGAGTTCGTTTTGTTTGATTGAAAAATTCCTAACCTTCTCATAGTTAGAATTCATCGA
>APFE031705708.1:0-16662 GCA_000404065.3 Pinus taeda
GGGTTGGGAAATCCCTTGCCTCACAGTTGACCAAATCATTAACATTCTTTAGCCGGGTTATGGGAGTCGACTTTGAGTCATTTGTCACCAAACCATCTATTGTGTCGTTATGTGTTCAAGAGGTCTGTAAATGAAACATTCAATCGCAAAATATATATCATCCATTGTGTCATCCTTGAGTCAGTCCTTATAGCAACATTTCTTCAACTTGAACTATGATTTTGTGTTGTGGGCTTGCCTGCGACGGGTCACTTTCTATCGACATCACCACATTATCTAGAGAGTTGACTTAGGAATCATCAGTGCCTTGAAGTCTGCATGCATCAATGGCAGGTTTCTCGCCTTCGACGTCAATTTTCATCGTTGACTTGTGATCGAAGGATTCCATCCATGAAATGTTCGACATCGACTCATTCATTCACATCTCATGGATTGTGTTGGGTACTTTGAGAACCATTGACATTACTAGTGGTCTCTCTCACGCTTGTTAACATTTTACATCATTCACTAGTAATCAAGTGGTTTCTACCATGTTCGACATCGATTCATTTATTCGCATGGCTAGAATCGTACCGATTCGGGAAGTAGGGATGAAGACCCTGGATCTATTTTCCACCATCCAGGCTGCGAGGAGTTTTGTATCCATTATATTGTAGACCAATTATAAACATATGGCTGCGTCCATACTGTGTCTACACGAGTCTATGATTATGATGTATTATAAAATCATTCCTGTATCAGAATAGTTATTCTGTTAGTTAAAGTTTTGATCTGAGTATGGGAATGCCTACCTCAGCGATGATATAATCTTATACATGTATTTTGTGTTGAAACTTGGAGGTTCTAACCAAGCTCTCCACGAGATAATCCTTGAAATATAAAATACTTCACCCTTCCTAGATGATATAAAACCCTTATCTATTACAGGCTTCGCACTTTAGGGGGCAATCTGTTACACTGAAATTTGTCACTGTGACTATCTCCAGTTAATATGGCTCCATCAATAGTCATATTATCCTCCTTGTCAAGCCTTATACCTCTACTCTCCATGTCAAACTTCAAAAAAGAGGGAAAGTCATTAAAAATCATGTTTATCTCTGGGTACGCAGGTTCTCTCTACCTTGCCTGCGTGTACGCATCCCAAGCTCATTGTACCTGCGTACTTGTACGCTCTGTAAGTCAAGGGATGGGTGCGTACTCCTGTAAAGGTCAAAAGGCGCAAGTTTCATCTCAAAAAACTTACTTGTGGTCACTTCTAGAGCATTCTAGAAGAGTGTTTGACGTGTATTGAGCGCCTCCAGATGGTTCATGCATCCCTATGATAGAGGAACTTATCCCATCAAGAGAGGAGCTACCCCATCCAAAAGAGGGAGTATCCCATTGATGTTGGAACTGAATAACCTCCTCTAGAACACTATAATACAGGCATTGGGCCAAAGGAGGGAGGTTGAAAGCTGAACATTCCAAAGGGTAGATGCTGCTGGAATTAGGACTTCCATTGTAGAGCTTGTGAGGAGAGATTACCATCCTTCCTTGTTGCCATTTGGAAGTGGGTGAGCTTGTCAAAGTAGAGGAAATCTCTTGCTGGACCCTGGGAGGAGCTTGCACAACACCAAGGCTCAGGTTGTAATGGTTCCTTTTTTGTTTCCTTAATACAAATAAGTCCATTCTTCTCAATGATTTGTTGTTAATGAATTATTTCATATACTCCTTGGTCTATATGTTGAATATGCTTTGTTTTATGGAATATTCAGGTGTTATGTAATCATTTGATTGTTAGTGTATGCAGGTTTCGAAGTGAAGGAGGAGCTCATCTGGATCGACGAGGCTAGACTACTACAACAGCATTGGAATTCAGGTAGGATCGAAAAACACTTGGTTTCTCATAAGATAATGCATGTTTAGAGAAGGATTGCTCTTAATTGTCTTGTTTGTCACTAGAGAGTCTTAGACTCCTAGGGAGGTTAGTTTTGTCAGCAAAAATAACTCTTTCCGCATGACAGATCCACAAGCATAAATGAAGAAGGTATTGAAAATCAACATATGAATATGGCTCCTTGTTATAGAAATATTTGGGCACTACAACCCCAATCTTATATGTTGATAAACTAGGGCTCTTTAACTCCTAAAAGTGTCGTTTCATACCCTAAAGGATCATGGTCAATTGATTACATCATTCCCCAAAAGTTCCACCTGAAAAACCATCCAAAACTAGCCAAAATTGAACCATACTAACCGCTCCACTGTCAAGGTGGATGCATACTGACTTTTACACTAGCCAGGTGTGATGCATACTGAAGAGGCCTTCTGTAGGGTGGGATGAGCGAGGATGGACAAATGTTTGAGACAGTTTGCTAAGTGGATGCTCATGGAATCTTATAGAAACTTCTCCTATGACACTTGCCTCTCTGAATTCACCCAAGGATGAGTAAGAGATCCAATAAATCTCCAAGTGGAACCAAATGCAACAAGTGGAATGACACTAATCAAAAACCCAGAGATGACTTACACCCTTGCACACATCTATAAATGGATCCCTCATCTGAGAGATCTAGGAGGCTGGAATTTTGTAATTTGTAAGGAACTGTTGATAGTTTGTATTTGAGAAAAGAGCATTTTATTGTTGGGTGATCATGCTTTTCATGAGGTGAAGAGGGCTTTAATCTTGGGAGGATGATGTTGGATCAGACAACTAGGTTGTAATTCTCCCTTCTATTTAATAAAGTTCTTTGAGCTTTCTTGCATACAAGTGTGCAATTGTGAATGTTATTATTTGTGAATGTCATTGTATGTTCATTGTATTTCTGATTTTGCAATTCTTATGATATAATAGATCAAGATGCTTTGACGGTGTTTTGTTACTATGTTTCTACAGGTATTCTCTAAGCAGGATAAGTAGGAGAAGAGTTGCAAGCTCTGTCAAGGGGGAGAGAGATCAAGAAAGGAGTTAAGTGGAAGATCCAGGTTGGTTCATTTTCCTCTCCCTTATCTATTATACATAGAAGAAATCATGAATTTCTTTAAACTGTTTGTTTCTAAGATAGCTGCCAATCCTAGAGGGCTAGTCGATCGAAAAGACACTAGTTTTCCCAGAAAAAAAAAAAAAAAACGGTGACTCCACTGGGGATCGAATAGATGTTTTTGTTGTTGTTGTTGTTTTTTTTATAAACTATAGATAGAGCCTGAAGTTAGCCAGATAGCCTTCGAACTGCTCTTGCTCTAGAATTTCATAGTAGATGAATGTTGCTTCAGTCAATCTCTGGTTTAGTTTATGAATTGAACATCTGACTTACAAACATTCTAGATGCCCTTTTGGTAGCTCGGTAACCTCTCAAGATCATTCCTCTATACTTTTCTCTTTACTTTCCATCATAGCTCAGCTTAACTCACTAAAAGCAGCTGCAAATTTGAGCCAAAACTCACTTCAGTTGCGCTCCCTGGCCCATCGCACTGTCTATCACTGTAAGCCAGTATGCATCACACTTCCCAAGTGTAGTAGGTGCGATGCATCCCTGTTTCTGTGAAGCCCAGGTGCAATGATTGACTGAACCTCGGGGTTTTTTGTCCTTGTTTTCAGCTCTATTTAGTTGTTTTTTGCTGCTTATGAACAGTACCTCATTACTGAAGCCTGCTTGCATTACATAGATCAGCCTCCATTAATTAGGATTAGTAAATGTTTTTATGTATTTGTCCATCATTTACAATCCTTTGTCGAAAAGTTGCTTAAATTGATCTGTCGTTTTGGTACAAAAAATGTCGTAACTATCGGTCAAAAAGAGAAGTGTCGTTGAGTCTTCCTTCCCCGAATAGTCGATTGAACTTTTCTTCAAGTATTTGATTTGATTTGTTGATATTTGAAGTGTCGAATGCATTTTCTATTCAAAATTGAAAAGTGGCGTTTAGTCTTCCTTTCTATTTTGAAAAAGAGATTGTTGAAAATGTCGCTTTGAGTAAAATATTTCAAATCTTTACTATACTTAGTTTTCCTTTTTGGAATTTTTCACATTAAGGGGAACGAAAAACAAATACATGCATTTGCATTTGTATTTAGCTTGTGTGAAAAAAATGATTTAGGAAAGTGCATTAGTGTGTTCTCTTTGTTCTTTGTTTGAAAGGATTGTAATTTTCTTTCCCTAGTAGCTAGGATTTTCATTGATCAAAATAAACAACGATTGCTTATCATTGTAGATTGCATTTTTAGGAATTTCAAATCTACATCTCACGGTGAACCATTGAAAGGAAAACTTTTAAACAAGGTCAACTCTAAATAAATTTCAATGAACTTAACAACACTTTGGAACCTAACGCAACACATCTAGAGGTCTAGGCTAGAGACGTGTTCCAGCATCGTAAAAACTAGTAACTATCATTTTCATCGAAGGTTGGGTGATTCCTCCTCTTTGATACGAAAAGTGCTAGCATGGACTTGTGCTCCCCATACCGTCGAGTATATATTGGGAGACCACAATAGGCTTATATCATTTTTCCATAGGAAGTCGTGTTTGCTGCCCTATTGATCGCAATGCACTGAACACAACATTCGAGAAGATTGACGGTCGTACATAAGTCCTTGGTATTTTCTCTTTAATTTATCACCAAGGTGTATATTATAGTTTTGTGATTGGTTTGGTAATCCCTCTGTCTATATTTCCAGAGTAGTCACTTTCATTCCTTTTCGACTCTTTAAAAGAAAAGATCCATCTGAGCACTTGTCACTTCAAGCTCATTAAAAATTGAAGGTGACTAGAGTCATCTTTAGCTTTTTCTCGACCCTTAAAAATTGAAAAAACAAAGTTGTGTCAAAGCGTCATTAAAATTTATTTAATTTAGAATAACATCCATGTTCCTTAGTTGATATTAGGTTGAGATATATGGAGACAAATCCAAGATCCACCAATCAAGGAATCCCTTTGGAGGGGAATCCTAGTCCTTTTTCCTCTTAGGGAAATATTGGTGCTCCGTATATGGCCACATTGTCCCTCCCCAGAATTACAATTGGCCTGCTAGTATGTCTATTCTCAACCTCTGTGGTTCGAAATCTCACGTTTCCGCAACAATCGAATCAGCATCCAATTCATACTGAAGTTGACCCTTCACCTTCTTCTTCGTTTGTTTCTCCCTCCCCTTCTTCCTCTTCGCTTGGTGAAAAGTAGCGATGCTAGTAACCAAGTGACCGAGAAGAAGAAGAAAGGGAAGGAGAAGAAGAAGAAGCCAATTTAGCAAGGGGGCAACCATGCAGCATCCAGTGAAAATTTGCACACTAAACTTTCCAAACCCAGATTTCCATGCATAATTTGCACAAGAGACCATTTTCATCGAGATTTTTCATGCATTCCTCGGATCTTAAGAGAATGGTCCCCCTGTTCACACCAACTAGTGTCATCAACCTCTGGTGAGCATGTTGACAGCACACCATCAACTAGTAATAGTGAAGTCCGTGAACAGAAAGGAAAGGTCAAAGTTCCATGTAGATTATGTGAAGGGGACCATACCCTTCCCCATTGTCCTTTTTTGGATGAAGCTAAAAGAGTCCTGCATAACTGTCCTGCTTCACCGCAACGACTTCCATCTAGATATAGGAAACTCTCCCCAAGTCCTTTACTAGTTGAAAACCCAACTAACATAACTCAACCATTGGTCAAAACACCTCTCACCAAGAGTGAATCTTCTGAACCTATGCTCGACAAAATTCAACAGGTCGAGGTGACAGTTGACCCAGTTTTACCTTCAAAAGACCATACCCTTCCTGAAGAGAATAAGAACGATATCGTTCAATTTCTTCTTTTCACTTCAGAGTCTGATGAACTTGGGGGAAATCCACCCATTCCTTCACAACAGGAAGAGAATCCCCCAATTCCTGCTACTCAAGGGGTTATTACACCCATTTATTCGGTACCCCCTCCAAGCAGTCTAGTCGCCTCCTTTAATTGGAATCAGCTAGCAAGATCTCACCTTCCTTCTTATGTACCTTTCCGGATCATAGTACAAGTTTACAAAATGATTGTGTCATGCACTATTATAGATGAGGGTGCGCCAGTGAGTATCCTTTCCTCAACTGCTTGGAAAGCGCTTGGTTCTCCATCGCTTATGCCTGTTACACAAAATTTGTCAGGCTTTAACAAAGGAACCAGTTGACCATTAGGGATCCTTCCTAAGTCACCAATAACTTTGGGATGGAAAATCGTTCACCTGAATGTGATGGTAGTCTGGGGAACATTAGATTACAATCTACTCCTTGGACGTGACTATGTTTACAACATGGAGGCTATTGTCTCAACACTCTTTCGAGTGATGTGTTTCCCGCATGAAGGCAAAATTGTAACTATTGACCAGCTTTCATTTCCTGGTTCATGAATAGCTCCAAGTCAAACATCATCCCTAAATGGCCCTTTTGCATCAAGAGTGTCTCTTCAACCTTCATTCCATCCACCTAATTGTCGAGAGTAATCCGTTGAATGTAATGAAGCTTAGGGGGCATGCACCCTTGTCTATTTGGCGGAAAAACCCAACTGAAAAGATAGGTTTTCCTATAGGTTATATGATTGGTCTAACACACGATTCACCTTTTTCTGCACTATGGATGAAGCCAAGGAAGTGTTTTGTTTTCTCTGCAGATGAAACCATCCTACCGTATGAGTTTCCCTGCTAGTTATGTGATTGATTTGAGACACCATTCACCTTTGTCTACTTTATGGACGAAGCCAAGGAAGTGTTTTGTCTGCTCTGCGGATGAAACCATCCTACATAACCACAGTAATTCCTATATGGTTACAGAAGAATTTCCTTTTCATCATGCTAGGGCATGAAAACCATTTTCATTTTTCATTTTTTAGCTTTTTTAGCTTTTTAATTTTTTTAACTTTTTAATTTTTTTAGCTTTTTAGTTTTGTCTTTTTTAGCTTTTTAGTTTTGTTGTTCTAACTTGCATAAAAAGAAAAACTAAAATCTGAGCATATGTTATCACATGGTTCAAGCTCGCTAAAAAACAAACCTACCACCAAGCATAATTCCCCCACAGTTCAAGCTCATTAAAAAATGAACCCAGCTTCGGTAGATAACCTTTGTGATTGCCATGCTATCAGCCTTTTGAGCCTTGGTCGTGTTGCCCCCATCACCTCCATTCTTTTGGCTGTTCATACACTACCACTTGATTGTTTACCCTTTTTGAGGAACAGCTACAACGAGTGGTCCTTTTATCCAACCTCTTCACATCACCATATTTTGAGAAGTTCCAAGCTTACCCAGAACCAATTTCTACCATAAATGCCACTCGTTCCTCAAAAACGAGTCTCCTTTAAACTCTTTTCAGACTCATTAAATATGAAAAGATTGTCGAGCGCTTGTCTTTTTCGCTTGTTAAAGTGATCAAATAGTCATCCCTCCTGTATATTTTAATATTTTTTGGACCTGAGGGATTATCTCATGAAAAAGTTCGAGCACTTGTCTTTTTGGCTCGCTAAAGTGATCGAAAAGTCATCCCTTTTGTATTATTTTATTCTTTTTCGAACTTAAGGGATTATTCTATGAAAAAGAACTACTGGAGTTCCCTTTTCGTCCCTTTTCAAACTCTATAAACATGAAAAGGACTGAGTTATCCTTGTCGTTAAACTCGTTAAAACAATAGCGACAAACTCATCCACCCGAGACAAGACAAAGTTTCCTTTCCATCCTTTTTCAAACTCTTTAAACATGAAAAAGACCGAGTTATCTTTGTCGTTAAACTCATTAAAACATTAGCGACAAACTTGTCCACCTAGACAAGAACGAGTTTCATTGTCGCTAGACTCGCTAAAACATAGCGACAGGTTTGCTCGAAGGGCAAATTATAGAACAAGCATATGTTATCCTCCTCAAGATTGACAAAAATAAAGAGGTATTGGTCATCAATGACTGGGGAAAAAGGGAAGAAAACTTGAAGAATTTTATGGTAGTAGGTTGCTTTTGAACATGACACTTTCACTCCATCACCATGATTGAGTCGGGTTGGGTTATTCCATTCACCGGTCATTTCACCATTGGTCTTCCACACCATCCATCTGTTGGGGTTAACGCTACCAATCCATCTTAGTATCACTGATATGTTCAAGAGAAGTCATTCAGTTGAGAAACCACAATCTAGTTAATGCCTCATCCACTGGAATACCATCACCCTCCATTTTTCATGACCGCCATTCCTGAACCTTGTGTCGTCAAATCGTTTCCACTTCCAGAAAATCATTTGCTTCGTTTCATGTCATAGATGTGGGATAAATTAAGTCCCTCCTATGACGGGTCACTTTTTGTTGACATCAGCACATTATCCAAGAAGTTTACTTAGAAACACCCCTTTCAATACTTTGAAGCTTGCATGCCTCAATGGCAAGTTTCTCACTTCCGGCAATAGGTTGACATTAATGGCCTTCTACCAAAATATTTTGCGTGGTGTTTGACATCGGATCATATATTCACACCACATGAATTGTACTGTAGTTCCTTGAGGGTCACTATCATTATTGGTGATTCCTCTCGCGTCTGTTAACAGCTCACATTATTGGCTGGTAATTAGACGTTTTCTTTCCATGTTCGACTTCAAAACATCTCTTCACATGGATCGACTTGTACATCGGCCGAATATTGAATGAGATTGAAGACCCTGGATCTAGTTTCATCCATCTAGGATGTGATATATTCAAGGATATAAAGACATCAAATGTACACAAGTTGCATAGATGGTCATCCGAGCCAGGGATGATGACTCTACATATGAAGAATCACCAGTTTGCAACTGCAGACGATTATCTGTTCTATGTACATGAAATGAATTTATAAAGCTGAGCATGGGAATGCCCACCTCAGCTAGATCATGAAAATTATATTATGATGATGTATTGTATTGTATCTTATATAGGTCACCTTCCAGTTTGAAAACCTTGGATCCTCACGATAAATCATTTCACTCGACATCAAAGATTTACGACTTCATGCTTTAGGGGGCAACTGTTATAGACATATTTGGGCACTGCAACCCCAATCTTATATTTCGATAAACCATGGCTATTTAACCCCTAAAAGTGTTGTTTCATATCAATTTATTACATCATTCCCCAAAAATTCCACCTGAAAAACCATCCAAAACTAGCCAAAACTGGACCATACTAACTGCTCCACTGTCAGGGCGTGATGCATACTGACTTCTACACTATCCAGGTGCGATGCATACTAAAGAGGCCTTCTGTATGGTGCGATGAGCAAGGATGGACAAATGTTTGAGACAATTTGCTAAGTGGATGCTCATGGAATCTTCTAGAAACTTCTCCTATGACACTTGCCTCTCTGAATTCGCCCAGGGATGAGTAAGAGATCCAAGAAATCTCCAAGTGGAACCAAATGCAACAAGTGGAATGACACTAATGAAAAACCCAGAGATGACTCACACCCTTGCACACATCTATAAATGGATCCCTCATCTGAGAGATCTAAGAGGATGGAATTTTGTAATTTGTAAGGAAGTGTTGATAGTTTATATTTGAGAAAAGAGCATTGTATTGTTGGGTGATCTTTATTTTCATGAGTTGAAGAGGGCTTTGATGCTAGGAGGATGATGCTAGATCAGACAGCTGGGTTGTAATTCTCCCTTGAATTTAATAAAGTTCTTTGAGTTTTCTTCCATACATTTGTGCAATTGTGAATGTTATTATTTTTTAATGTCATTGTATGTTCATTGTATTTCTGATTCTGCAATGCTTATGGTATAATATATCAATATGCTTTGACGGTGTTTTGTTTCTACAAGTATTCTCTATACGAGATAAGTAGGAGAAGAGTTGCAAGCTCTTTCAAGGGGGAAAGAGATCAAGCAAGGAGTTAAGCGGAAGACCCAGGTTGGTTCCTTTGCCTCTCTCTTATCTATTATACGTAGAAGAGATCACGAATTGCTTTAAACTGTTTGTTTCTAGGATAGCTTCCAATCCTAGAGGACTAGTCGAACGAAAAGACACTAGTTTTCCCATAAACATTCCTCACAAAGAATCCACAAGCAATTATGAATCAAGTGTTTGGAAATAAGAAAATAAATATGGTTCCTCCAAGGAATAAGTTTATAAGATTAGGATCTACCTCCATACCCAAGTATCAAAAAATAAATTCTTAGTTATTGCTTTTCATGTACAAAATTTGGGCATAAAGTGCAGGATTACATAACGTATGATGTGCTCAAGTATAGAGTATATGATCAGGTGCCTAGAAGGAGGCATGTGGAAAAAATTAGCAGAATTCCTTGGCCATTTTTGCAAGTGTTGAAGCCTAATTTTGAATGTCACATATATCATAATGAAATTCATATATCACAGGATTGCATACTCAGTTCGAGATAGTACAAAAGAGAAGGACCCATCAATACAAGGATTAATTCTATAAGATGGAGAAGAGGTTGAGAAGGATCTTGATTAGATTTGATCTCTTAGATATAATTCCTTGGTTAAAGCTTCCTCAAGACCATCATTTCAATCAAAACTTGAAGAAGCAAATGTATGCAGGTGGAAAAATCATTTTTTAGGATAAAATTTGATAAGTAGTAAATAGGCATGTTCTAAAGAGGAGGATATCTCATCACATCCACAAGTCCATGGACAATTAGATATCATTGGAAATCACTTACGTATAAAGGAAACTTTAGGATAAGTAGAGAACGCATATGCGATAGGTACATGTCGATGAAGGAAGCATAGTCTCATGGGGAGATTTTCAAGGTACAGTTATAAGTAGAATTGGCAGCAAGAGACTTAAGCTAGGTCCATAAGAGAGCATATGATCTAAGGCAGAGATTCTATCCACATGGAAGCATGACTATATGATACTAGGAAGGCATCATGGCTATTACAGCTCCACAGGATCACACTAGAACAGGAACATTTGAAAACACACTCATAGAGATCTTATTTCATGCAAGTTTGATAAACACCTGTAACCCTTTTCCATTTATGTGAAATGGGGATAGATTGTAGACATTGATACAAAGGAGAGAATGCAATTATCAATAGATGGAGCAAATTTGTAGTCAAAACAAAGTGAAACTTTTTGTTGCAAGTTTGACATCATATGACCATCAATGTCTGGTGGTGTTTACATCATAGACAAAGGGGGGGATTGTCGCAAATAGTGTTGTCATTGATGAAAAACAGATGTCATTGATGTCAAAGGGAATGTATGAGATAGAAACTAAAAGAAAAGGAAGAAGTTTGACATATGGATCCTTATTTACCCTCATCAAGTGATTAAAGGGTGTTTTAAGTTTATTGAGTTTTTGACAAGATTATAATGTCCTAATGATTTCATAAACAACATGTTTGCATAGGTATCATCGGTACCTTTCTAATGTTATATCCCACTCTAAAAATTATCCTCCCAAATGAGAAGTTATGGCCATTTGAAGTTCAACAGTTATGAAGGGCCCAAAGACTATAGAACAAAACACAAAATATTAATGAGTTAAAGAGTGCACACCTCTCAAGCACATGCATGGTACATGATCCAAAATGGATCCAAAACACCCTCTAAGTCTTCAAATATTCAAAACTATCGCATGAGAAGAATTTTTGGAAAAGTCGGATTACACTATCAGGATATAAAAACATGGAAAAAACAGTGAAAACAGGTTTATCGGAGGCTTAAAACAACTTTGTATCAGAGTAGTCGGATCTGGACGATCAACGGGCCAAATCCAATTGGAAAATTGCAATCAGTGATGGAAAACAGAGGCAATCGAGGGCTATCACATGACAGTTGTGATCGCGATCAACGTAGGTCAACAAGGATTGTCAATCAAGCATGCAGATCGATGACCCATTTTAGCGTGCGATATCGCAATCAGCAAACACAGAGGAGTGATTACAATCGGCCCAAGATATGTGTGATATGCAATTGCGATCGCAACATCGCATCGGAGTATTTCAATAGAGCAAGGCTGATATAAATATGATTCATGATATCTGGACCCATTGAAAATATGGATGATATTATATATATTTTGAGATCCGGAAAACAGGGATTTCCTTTGTTTTTTGCATTTTCATTATATGAACGAAATACAAAGGAAAAAGCACCGATGTGATGAAATCGGACCCGAAAGGGTTTATTAATGTTTTTATATATGATTTCAAGTCTGATAAAGCCATTTTATGGGGTTTTTCAGTGTTTAATGTATTTTTTTAATACAAAGGAAACAAGCGGGATTTTGGGAGGACCAAAAGCGATAAGTGGTTTGGGCTGGGCTTCGCCCGATCCCATACATTGGCTGCCACCTATCCAAGCTAAGAAGAGAGAAAACCACCCTCATCAGGCAGTTAACCTCGATATGGAAGGGCCGCCCGAAATGAACCATAGCCATTGGATCTGGATCTCCCATATCTACAGTGGAGATGCGATGTCAATATACAGGCAGACCTGATAGGAGTTATAAGGTGGAATTTATAATATTTCAAATCCGATGAATATTGATTTGGCGTATTTTCCCCTATTTTACAGTGTTTCTCTTTGTAAATACAAAACAACCAATTTTAGGATTTCAAAGGCCCGATGACCCATTTCGTTAAAGAACAGGTGGCCACCATCCCTGAAAGCGTTTAGCAATGATTGCTAATGCTCAAAAGGGGATCTGAGCGAACAGAGGATGGGAAGCCAGAGAGCCTGAGAAGAGGAAATGAATAGACAATTCCAATTGGCTTTAAAGCCACAGACTAACAGAAACAGAGACAGGCAATGATGAGACGGTGCAAAGACAGAGACAGAGAGTGATAGAGAAAGTCTGTGTACTCAGAGAGGCTTGAGGGGTTCAAGAAAAACTCTTGTTGTTGTAACTGTTGTGTGTTGAGACTCAAATTGAGCTCATACTTTTGAAAAACTCTGTTTTTGAAGACATAATAGAGAATTCACCACTGAAGGATGGACCAGAAGACGTAGCCCAAGAGTGTTGGGTGAACTCCTTATTAAACTATTGTGTTTATGTGTGTTGTCTATTATGTTCTTTAACTGCTTCATTGTCTATGTATTTCGCAATCTTATCGATCCATTACACAAAGTAACATAGGCATATCCATGCACATGATTCTATAATACCTTAATAATTGTCTTAGATCTCATTATCAGATCAAGTGGTATCAAAGATTTAGGTTTGCAAGGTTAGACAAGCTTGTGTTGGATTGTTGAATGCTAACTAGGTCAAAGCTCAAATTATGAGAAGAAGAACTAGTTGAGACTAACCTAGAAATCGGAAGAGTCTATCCTAGGAGGAAAATGGCAGAAGAAATTCCCTTGGAATCAGACTCTCATTTCATGGACAGTTTCATGACCATGAGAGTCATGGTAGAAGAGATGTATCGAGAATTTAAGAAAGGTCGAGGTGAAGATACTTCAACCTCCAAACAAGACAAAGGAACAGAGGAACCTCTTCTAGATGGCCATTCAAAAGGCAAAGGGAAAGGGAAAGAGCCTCCTCTAACAACACCTCCTTCTAGCCATTTGATTAAATTAGATGTAAAATTTGATTTTCCAATATATGATGGAGAATTAAATGCAGAAAAGCTAGATAACTAGATTAGACAGATTGATGTATATTGCAGGGTGTAGAACATCAATTCAAAAAGGAGAAAGATTTAGCTGAGCAGCCTTCGCCTTGGAGGAACTGCCCTAGTATGGTGGGAAGGCAGGACATAAGCTGATTTGAAGAAGCATGGTAAAATTCTTTCTACCTGGAGTGAATTTGTTTCTTCCATAAAAACAATTCTATCCACTAGCCTATATGCAGCAAGAAATGATGAGTTGGCAAACTCTTCACCAATTAAAGGGAAAAGTGTACAAAGTTATACCCAAGAATTTAGAAAAAGAGCTTTAATTCTAGGAATTTCTCTAGACTCACCTGAAACTTTGCTGAAGTATATAGGTGGTCTGCATAGCTATTTGAGGCACACCATTCTCATGTTTAACCCTACTAGCATAGATGTGGTATCAGTTCAGGCTACACATCTAGAGGATAGAGGCAAGAATGTGAACCCAGAGATTGGGGGATCATCAAAACCTACTGTAAGCAAGAACAAGGAAAAGAGGAAGCAGAAATGGAAAGAGAGGAAGGCAAACGTTGTTTAGAAAGACAAACCTTCATGCACTCACTACAAGAAGGGTGGACACGATGATGAACACCGCTAGTCTTTGCATCTGGAGCTGAAACGCAAGAAGTTTGACGGCAAGAAGAAGAAGATTGTTGTTGTTATTCACAGCCACAGGTATAAAAGGTAAAAATTCGGAAGCATCTACTAGTAATTCTGTGGAATCTATTGATAATGAAGAAAATGAGAGGAAAAGGCATGAGCTTTTTCATATTAGAGTTATTTCCAGTCATCAAAAGATTGATACTTTATTTGATAGTGGTTCACAAGTAAACTTGATTTCTGAAGAAATTGTAAAGAAGTTGGGACTACTAACCACACCTCACAAGAAGCCATATCCATTAGGTTGGGTATGTGATAAAGCAAAACTACAAGTGACTAGACAATGTAAACTTAGGTTTGCTTTTAGGTCAACATTTGTAGATGTGGTTGAGTTAGACATAGTTCCCTTGGATATATGCGGTATTGTTTTAGGAAGTCCTTACTTGTATGATAGAAAAGCCATTTTCTATAGAGAAGAAAATATGTATCAACTCACAAAAGATGGAATATAATATATTGTAAGAGCTCATCAGCTTAAAAATAACTATACTCTTGTCAGGCCAGGAGTAACTCCAGATTTGGCAGAAAAACTGATTCTTTTATTTCATTAGGTAGCTATTGTTATATACAAGAATGTGACTGCTCAATTCATCTTCTTGATGACTGTTCACATTCCAAATTCACCCAATCGCATAGGATTAGGTGTCAACATTCCCCCCTTAATCTGAAGGGATGTTGGTGAGTCCATGCATCGTTCTAAATCTTTCAAGCTTTTATCTTCCAAGCGCTTTGGTGAAGATGTCTGCAATTTGCTCATTTGTGGAACAATGACGGAGATGGATTGTTTTGGCCTCAACATGATGTCAGATCAGATGATATTTAGTATTGATGTGCTTTGTAAAATCATGGAACTTTGGGTTCTTGGCCAAATTTATTGCAGAGGTGTTTTCAATCATGAGTGGAGTTTATTGTACTTGTTTTGCCTGCAAATCTTCAAGAATTTTCCTGAGCCACACAATTTCTTTCATTGCTTCAGCTGCTGCCACGTATTCTTCTTCTGTTGTGGAATCTGTTGGAACTTATTGTTTGCATGATCTCCAAGAGATAGCTCCTGATCCAAGACTAATATCATATCTTGAAGCAGATACTCCAGTTTCTTTGTTTCCATCGAAGTCTGAATCAGAGTATCCAATCAAGCTGAAGTCGTCCACCTGTGTATACTTGATTCCAAGGTCTTGAGTTCCCTTCAAGTACCTTAGAACTCTTTTTGCAATAGACCAATGTCCCTCACAAGGATTTTGCATAAACCTGGAGAGGATTCCAACAGAAAATGAAATGTTTGGTCTAGTAGTAGTGAGGTAGATGAGACTTCCTACCATAGAAAATTTTAGGGGCGGATGTTCGCCCTTTGGTGAAATTAAGGGGTTTTAAATTTTTAGTGGGCGAATATTTTGTATCATAGTACATTTTTACAAATCACCTCAAATAGCCCACCTTATCTTAAGGGAGAGGGTTAAAAAGGTAAATTTAGCCCTTGAAATTAGGAGTTACAACCTTCCATTTGCCCTTTTTCAAGAATAGGTTTTATTTAAGTGAATCCATTCGCCCATTTTCAAGAATAGGTTTTATTTAAGTGAATCCTATGGCCCAAATACCATATTTATAAAAGAGGTACTGTAGATTAATAAAAATATAAATAAATGAGAAGTATGGTAAATAAATAAAACATTTTTTATATTAACTCCATAAGTCACCTTATATACATACAAGGGTGTAAACAAATAAAAATATAAGTAAAGTGGAGGTATGGTAAATAAATAAAACGTTTTTTTATACTTACTCAAAAGGTATGGTAAATAAATAAAAATATAAAAACTAGACGTATGGTAAATAAATAAAACCTCTTTTTATATTTAGTCCATAACCCTCATTTTATTTATGAAGGCACAAGAAAGAGTTTTTATTTAAGTGAATCCTATGGGCCAAATACCATATTTGTAAAAGAGGTATGGTGAAATAATACAAATATAAATAAATGACAGGTATGGTAAACAAATAAAACATTTTTTTATATTTACTCCATAAGTCACCTTATATTTACGAACACTAAAAAAAATGCGTTATATTTAGGTGAAACCCATGGGGAAAATACTATGGGACAAATACCATGGACTAGATTGTTATTAATACCATGCAAAAAAACATTATTAACCATATTAGTATTAATAAAAATAAAAATGGCACATGGTATTGACCCATGGTATTCACCAAAATGGCACATGGTATTGCCCCATGGTATTCACCTGGAATGTAGCCTATTTAAATGGGGAATGGGGGAATTAAACTAGCATAGATCCATCTTTACTCTGGATATCAAATATCGTGATATGCAAACTAGCATAGAGTGAAAAAATATTTGATCCCTCTCAGGGCTAGATCAAGAGTAAAAATGGATGTTCTAATTTAATGTATGTTAAACATT
>APFE031705708.1:17423-37884 GCA_000404065.3 Pinus taeda
TAAAACAAATATTTTTACACTTATTATTAATTGATACCTATCAAATCTTTACCAATAGTGATCGATTTGAATTTATTCAATATACATTTACCAATCAAAAACAAATTAATCATTTTATTAATAATCTAAAAGCATATTAAATATAATATATTTTTCCTTAAATCAAGAGAGCCTATTAAACATAAAAAACTATGAGGTCAGTAATCTATGTTTCAACCAGAGAAAGACTCTGCATTTTAAGAAGGTAGGCAATAAAGTGGATCAAAATGCATTTTAAGAAAGTAGATAATAAAGTGGATGCGAAATTGATAGAATTCTACCAGCGAGTAAAAATATGAGAACGACCAAAACTTCGAGAATTTTGATATTTTCTTGGTCCATTGTCTTGTCTAATCTGTCGGACCTAACAGCACTCTCGGCAATGATTCATCACCTCACAAAATATCGTTATCACTATGAATGTCACATACATTTGCAAACATTTGCCACAATATCTAATTCCGCACTATGCAGAAGGCCCACTCTTCTAAATTCCTGATATAACAACGGCTGCATTCGTCAAAGTTGAGTGTAACCGGAAAGGGACGATGCATAGAGACACAATAACGTCCACCAAACAAATCATTTATTTTTCCGATAAAGACAGAAGAGTACTGGTACAGCAGTCTAATTACTAACCTATGATTGAAGAAGATTAAAGGGTTATGTTCAGTTCAAAGTCTAAGGATATATAGTCATGCATTCCTTGCATAAAGAAAAATTTACAAGTTAATTACTCTCATATATATATATATATTTTTGAAATATCATTACAATTGTTACATTATTATTGATGGAATTATAATTTTATATGGTTTAAAATACATATCTGAATGTAATATTTTTTTGTGAAATTGTAATTTTGATAAACATGAGTACTTAAATGTTTACAATAATATATTTTATATGAGCTTAATATGTCATTTATCTTTGTAAAGGATAATAATTATTCTTCTCAATCGCTCAAGATAAATCTAACCACATATTGCTTTTTCATTTCATCTCTCAAATCATGAAAAGATAGATGATAAATAGGATGTTAGAGTATAGTCTTTATCCATAGATCTACTAATTCCTTAGGGATTTAATGAAATTGTAAATACATAAATATGAGAGATATGAACCATTAGAATAGGGAGAGACATCTCACATTGGATGTTGAAAGCAAAGGGAACTTTCTCTTGTATGCATATGTATGTTTGTTTAATGGAAAACCATTTACGTTAAGGAAGTTATGTCACCTAAGCTGACATGGTATCAAAGCCAAATTTTCCAATTTTTATCTTCTTTGTAACTACTTAGTGTCAATTCAATGTCATCACAAGTCAAAGACCTACACATAGTAGATTCCCTACCATCATTGGGCGCCTATCCAGGTTCCTCATTGTGTGCCTTTCCATTTAGTATTCTCTCTCTCAATGGGTTCACAGGGATCAAATCTTGATTTGTCTTCGTTTCTTGGTGTCGTAACTATCTATGTCTTGCTTTGGTATCATATCTCTACTGTTTGAGCTACATCTTCAGTTTTGGGAAGAGAAACCCCAATTTCCTTAGCGCCACATAATGTCATTCCCCTATCATTAACCATATATTATGAAAATCCCATTTGGCACAAAACCTTGCTCCAAATACGTTTATAACCTTTGACCCACAGAGCTACCTAGCAAGGAGAAAAAACTTTGATCCTCTCTCTCTCACTACGATTACTCTTATCTATTTCTACTCAAAATGGTGAACATGATGTGAAGTGAGTTCCCTTGGCAAGCTATATGAGTGCACTCGCATTCTCATTTTCCTCAATTGTGGTGGGCGTGGACATGTTGGATATGAATGTCCCTTTGGCAGTTTGATGATGTGAGACATGTGCATGCATTGATGTTGCAATTTCTAGGTTACTTACCTTTTCAAATTATCTATACAGAAGTGCATTTTCTACTCATGCCATAAAGATTCCAATTTTGACAAATTTACTCTAACTTTAAAACTATTTTTTTTAAGAAGTTAGTTCGGTAATCTTGTCAAAATAATTAGTATACAGTCCTATTACACTTTATTATTTTTTGATTTCATGAATATGTAGAGAAATGAGTATGGTAGCGGGTTGATGATTAGTGTTCATGTGTAAATTTTCATCAGTTGAGCTCTCTCTATATGGTTATATGATATCTTATTTTCTTTCTTTTATTATCTCGCTTGATTTTTTTACCAAATGGAATCACCAAATGAATTGATTTCTCATTTTATTTGTCACACCACGTAGTAACTCCACAAATTTATTCATATTATTCCTTCAAGTAGGTCTTTATTATATACATGAGGGAGACTATTCACTTCATCTCCCGATGACTGTTCATATTTCTTATTATTTATTTACATCAATTGTATTTATTCACCCAATTATGATGATTAGGTGTCAACATTCCCCCCCTTAATCTGAAGGGATGTTGGTGAGTCCAAGCATCATTCTAATCGTTCAAGCTTTTCTCTTCCAAGTGCTTTAGTGAAGATGTCTGCAATTTTCTCATTAGTGGAACAATGACAGAGATGGATTGTCTTGGCCTCAACATGATGTTGAATTAGATGATATTTAGTATTGATGTGCTTCGTGCAAACATGGAACTTTGGGTTCTTGGCCAAATTTATTGTCGAGATATTTTCAATCATGACTGGAGTTGATTGTACTTGTTTTACCTGCAAATCTTCAAGATTTTTCCTGAGCCACACAATTTCTTTTGTTTCCTCAGTTGTTGCCATGTATTCTACTTGTGTTGTGGAATCTGCTGGAACTGATTGTTTGCATGATCTCCATGAGACAACTCTTGATCCAAGACTCATAGCATATCCTGAAGTAGATACCCCAGTTTCTTTGTCTCCATCGAAGTATGAGTCATAGTATCCAATCAAACTAAAGTTGTCCACCTGTGTATACTAGACTCCAAAGTCTTGAGTTCCCTTCAATTACCTTAGAACACTTTCTACAATAGACCAATGTCCCTGACAAGGCTTTTGCATAAACCTAGAGAGGATTCCAACAACAAACGAAATGTCTCGCCTGGTAGTACTTAGGTAGTTGAGACTTCCTACCAGCTCTCTATACTTTGTTGCATCCTCAAATTCTTTTGCTTCAATAAATTGGAGCTTTAAGTTTTGTTCCATTGGAGTAGTAAGAGCATTGCATTCTGTCATGCCAAATCTATTCAACAGATCTCCAATGTACTTCTTTTGAGAAAGAAAAATGGATTTTGGATGTTGAGTTACTTCAATACCAAGATAGTAATGAACATAGCCCAAATCAGTCATTTCAAAACTTTTCCCCAATTCCTTCTTATGGATGCAATGTTGCTTTCATTGTTCCCTGTCATCAAAAGATCATCTACATATACTGCAAGATATACAACTATTTTTCCAACTTTCTTAACAAATAAAGTTGCATCAACAATATCATAATGTTTGAAATTGAGTTTCAGAAGATGCTCAGTTAGTTTTTCATACCAAGCTTGCAGTGCTTGTTTGAGGCCATACAAGGACTTCACAAGTTTGCATACTTTATGTTCATGTCCTTTTAGAGAAAATCCTTCAGGTTGGGACATAAAAACATTCTCTTTTAGATCTCCATTCAAGAAAGAAATTTTTTACATCCATTTGATGGACTTTCCAACTATTTTGAGCTGCTAGGACAAAGAGTGTCTGGTTGGTAACCCATTTTGCTGTGGGGGAAAAAGTCTCCTCATAATCGACCCCTTCCTTCTATGCAAAACCTTTTGCCACAAGCTTAGCTTTGTGCTTGTCAAGTGAGCCATCAAATTTATACTTATTCTTGTAGACCCACTTACAGCCAATTGGTTTGGATCCTAATGGAGGATCAACCAGCTTCCAAGTGTCGTTCTTTATGAGGGCATCATACTCCTTTTGCATCGCTTCTTTCCATTCATCATTAGAAGCAGCTTCTTTAAAGGAAGTTGGTTCAAAATCTGTAGACAAGTTCAATTCACAATCATAAGAAACATCCATATCAACAGGTGAATTAGAGTCATCTACATCACCTCCATTTTGTCGATTTTCATTTCTGGTTCCTATTTTTCCAATTTCATCAGGATGAACACTTTCAAGTGTCTTTGTCAGCCACTTTGGGGGACCTTTCTGAGATGGTCCAGGCTGCTCTGTTGATTGAGTTGGGATTGAATCAAGATTAAGTCTCCCAATTCTATCAATTACATCACTTAAAGAATCATCCGTTGTTGGAGTTTCAGACGGGGGAGAATATTCTTCAGAAGAAGATTCCACATGTTGATCTAGTATAGGAATCCCCCCTTCAAGATGTGGAATCTGATTTTCAAATTCTTGAAATGATTTCATTTTTGCGAATCTATCCAAGCGATCAAGTTGGCGCTCAACAACATTGTCAGATTTGGATGTTTGAAGAAAAATTACATCTCTAGATATAACAAACTTTTTATTTTCTTCATCATAGAGGCGGTATTCTTTGGAGGTATTTGAATACCCCAAGAAAATACACTTATGACTTCTAGCACCAAGTTTGTTTCTATGTACCTTTGGTATCAAAGCATAACAGGTGGAACGAAAAATCCTGAGATGTTTGACCGAAGGAACATGTCCATACCACAATTCATAAGGAGTCTTGTTTCTTATAGCACTAGATGGACATCTATTCTTTATATATGCAGCACATAGAAAAGCATCAGCCCAAAACATTATCTTTACATTTTTGAAAAGAAGCATGGATCATACCATATTCAAGATTGTTCTATTCATTCTTTCAGCTACACCATTCTGTTGGGGATTATAAGGTACAGTTGTTTGATGTTTAATCCCATGTTGGCGAACATAGTGTTCAAATTCATTTGATGTATAGTCTTTTCCATTATCAGTGCGAATAGACCCAATATGAGATTGTGCATCATTTTCAATCCATTTATGAAAACTCTTGAATGTTAGGAAAGCATCAGATTTGTTCTTCAATACATAAACCCAACACATTCTGGTGTAGTCATCAATAAATGTCATGATATATTTATTTCCATTTGCATAAGAAACAGGGATTGGACCACATAAATCTGAATGAATAAGTTCAAGTTTCCTATGTTCTCTTGAATGTGAGTCATAAAAAGATTGTTTGCTACGCTTTCCTAGAATGCAAGCATCACATTGCTTAAGTTTTCTAGGAATTGTAGGCAAACCAGAAACACCATTTTTCTTCAATAAGTGGAGACTGTATGGAAGTGTACCTTCTTCATGATGAGAAATATATGAGAAATGTTGTGCATGAGCAGATGTTCCTTGCAGTTTGAAAAGCCTTTCTTCTTCTGTTTCCCTCATGACAAGTGAGTGATCAGATGCTTTTCTTACCTCAAGCTTGCCATCAAACATATGAATGGAGTGACCTTGCTGACGGATGTGGACCAAGGACAACAAATTTCTCTTAAGCTGTGGGAGATATAGGACATGATCCAGAAGAAAGTCTGAGAGACCAGGTAGTTTAAGCCTGATTGTGCCAAGCCCTGATGGCTTGATTTTTGACTGATCTGAAAAGTATACTACTCCATCAACATTGTCAGTGAAATCTTAAAAAAAATATTTTCTATGAGTCATGTGACAGGTTGCTCCTGAATCAAGAAGCCAATCATTTTTCCAGGAAGCAAGTGAAGTATTAAATAAATCTTCATTTACTCCAATGTTACATTGTGCCTCAACATAGTGAGCGGATTCAGGTGCTTTACCTTTGTCTATATCATCAGTTTTACCTTTTTTTTGGTTTCTTCTCTACTCAATTTTGTCCCATGGTAGCTTGCATGTAGAGGCATCATGTGATCCATTTCTTTTGCAACAAATACAATGTAAATCTGCCTCTTCTCCTTGAGAATTTCTGCCCCCCTTGCCTCTGAAATATCTTCCTCTTCCTCTTCGTCCACCTCTTCCTCTTGTAGAATCTTGAGCAGGATACTTTTCTTTATGAGCAAGGCACATAGTCTCTTCACAAGATTCAGGGGCTGTCTTCTTTCCAAAGGCTTTTTCTCTTTCAGCAAACTTTTTCACAAGAGAGTCAAAGGTTATATCTTTGAGATTTCCATTTGCTTGCAAAGACTCAAGATAATTGGAGTATGTAGGATAAAGTGCCTTGAGAAAAGAAATAAGAGAGATATCCAGCTCAAGTTTAGTGGATTTGATATCATGCATTATAGACTTTATTTCAGATGCAAGAGCAAGAGGATCATTATTTTGCAGTTCAAGAGTGAAGAGTTTAATCATGAGTTGGACGACTTCAAGTGCAGAATGTGAGTCATAGAGTTCTTTCAGCTTTTTTAAAGCTTCAAAGGCAGTTGAATATGATGAAATGTGGTGACTCACCTCCTTATTTACAGATGCTACGATTAATGTATAAGCTTTTCTATTCTTGTTTTCCCAAACGGCGAGCTCTTTGTCTGAGGTGGGATTTTCTAGGTCACTATCTCCTTCTCCAAGACACACTCCTTTCCACAACTCATTCAAGATGAGGGTGTGTTGTATCATCCTGGACCAATCAGGATAGTTCTCCTTGCCAATGAGAATTATTCCTACGATAGAGATGATTGAATGAATTCTGTAAAAGATTACTTCTGCTGATAGAAAAAGTACTTCTGCTGAAAGAAAAAAAAAATACTTTATGCACTATGTTTCTTCAAATCCTTCCAATGTTTGATATCAGCATTTCATTGAAATATTATGTACATATCACTTCAATCATTTTAATGCTCTAACTTTAGGACGCAGCAGGATAACATTACCATTCAAATGATTTGAATGAAAAAAAAACAGCGCTTTGGCACTCTACACCAGAAAATATCCACAATACCATGTCACCATCTCCATCGATCGATTCTTGATGTCCACCATTGACGACTCAACGGAGTGGCACACGTTTTGACCGATTATCTTCTACACCCACCACGGACTGAGGGTATTCACCGTGATCAAGTGAGTGTTGTACAGTCTTCCCGAGCCAAGGTCAAGAGTTCGATTCACGGTGTCCACCTCCACGATGTGGGAAAGCGTGGATCTGTTCTCAGGATCCGTGAATTTTCTCCAGTTTGCTGCGGTCACCCACTCCAAATGATTTGAATGAAAAAAACAGCGCTTTGATACCCATTGATTAGTTGTTTATATGATCCGGAATGGACCTCATTAACGGTACACCTCGAAACTTTAAAAAATAAATAGCTCGCATTCCATTACATTATGATACCAATACAACGTTAAAAACTCACGTTGAAAGCGGAAAGGATACCAATACAACGTTAAAATTATAAGATTCGGTTTCAACTACCATACTAGGTGTCAACAACTCTCATAAACTTAGGGCAGATGAAAAGAATTGTAAATTCATGCAAGCAATTTTTACTAATGGTTGTAAAAGAAAAGAACCCTGATAAAACCAATGTATTTGAAGGTTGTGATGCTAAATAGAAAGTTGATTTAGAAAAAGTTGTTTCAGAATATGATATCCTATTTCAAGAACCTAAATTTCTACCACCCAAAAGGGAAATAGTACATGATATTCATTTGCAGCAAGATGCTCCATTGCCTAACATCGGAATGTACAGGTTATCCGCTTTAGAGAATACAGAGATCAAGAGACCAAGCACATCACCATGTGGATCTCCAATCATGTTTTTGAGAAAGAAAGATGGTTCGTGGAGGATGTGCATTGATTACAGAGCACTGAATAAAATAACGATCAAGAATCGTTATCCTCTTCCTCGCATAGATGATCTATTAGATTAGTTGAAAGAAGCTATTTACTTTTCCAAGTTGGACTTGCATAGTGGCTACCATCAGGTCAGAGTTGCAGAACAAGATGCATGGAAGACTGCTCTCAAAACAAAGCAAGGGCTGTATGAATGGCTAGTTATGCCTTTTGGCTTAACTAATGCTCCTACCACTTTCATGAGAGTTATGAATGATGTACTTCGCCCTTTTATTGATGATTTTGTAATTTTATATTTAGATGACATTCTTGTTTTCAGTAAAACATGGGAAGAACGTTTGAAGCATGAAAAGCAGACTCTAGATGTTTTGAAAAAAGAAAATCTCTATGTGAAGTTATCTAAATGTGAATTTGGCAAAACATCTTTAAATTATTTGGGTCACATTGTAGGGGGTGGTGAATTGAAGATAGATCCCTCTAAGGTTGAAGTCATTGTGAACTTGCCTAAACCCAAATATGCTACAGAAGTTAGAAGCTTCTTAGGAGTAGCACAATATTGGAGAAATTTTATTGCTAACTTTTCCTTGATTGCAGCTCCCTTACATGCTTTGACGAGATTGAACAAGGAGTTTCAATGGGGAGGCAAACAACAAAAAGCCTTTGACACCTTGAAAGAAAAAATTAGTACAGCACTAGAACTAGCATTGCCAGATCTTCAAAGATCATTTGAGATTGAAACAGATGCCAGTGATTATGCCATGGGAGCAGTGTTGATACAACACGGTAAACCCATATGTTATCATTCTGAGACATTTAATTCTGTAGTAGTTAATTATCCCACATATGATAAAGAATTGTATGCATTAGTGCAGAGTGTGAAAAACTGGAAACATTACCTATTAGGCAAAGAAACAATTATACATACTGATCATCAACCACTTCAATATTTTCACTCACAAACTAAATTGCAGCAATCAAGACACTATAGTGGATGGGTTTTCTACAACAGTTTCATCTAGTCATCAGATGTAAGAAGGGCATACACAATAAAGTTGCAGATATGTTGTCCAGACCAATCATAAATGCATCTACTATACTTACGCATAACTCAGTATTGCATGAAAGCTACATTGAACAATATGCTCAAGATGTAGATTTTAAAGATGTATATGCAACTTTAAGTCATGGCAAACAAGTAGAAGAATTGGATTATCTTGTTAAGGACCAACTCTTGTATCATTTGGGAAACTTATGCATTCCTCAAACTAAAACAGTTAACATAATTTGAGAAGCACATACTTCTCTAATATCAAGTCATTTTTATGTAAGCAAAACAGTTGCACAGCTGCAAAGGTTCTGTTATTGGCCAAGAATGCATGAAACAGTTTCTAGATATATTAAAGGATGTACCATGTGTGCTAAAATCAAGCCCAGCAATAGAAAACTAGGCTTGTACACTCCACTTCCAATTCCTTCTCGTCCTTGCAAAAGTGTTTCCATGGACCTTGTTGGGGGATTGCCAAAATCTAGAAAAGGTCATGACTATTTATATGTTATTGTGGACAGGTTCAGCAAAATGTGTATTTTAATACCCTGTAACAAGTAGATTACAGCTGAACAAACAGAAAAGTTGTTCTTTCAACATGTATGGGTTCATTTTGCATTACCCACTTCTATTTTCCCTGATCAAGATACCCAATTTGTTGGGAAGTTTTGGTCAAGTCTATGGGAGTTAATGGACACCAGACTAAAGAAGAGCACAGCCTTTCATACACAAACAGATGGTA
This sequence comes from Pinus taeda, assembly GCA_000404065.3. NCBI lineage: Eukaryota > Viridiplantae > Streptophyta > Pinopsida > Pinales > Pinaceae > Pinus > Pinus taeda. Next base: position 26,952 of record APFE031705708.1, read on the forward strand.
AAACAGAGGTGGTCAAAAGGACAGTAATCTAGTTGCTCAGGGGCTATTGCAGAAAGCATCCCAAGCTTTTGGATGAGCATTTATGTTATGTGCAACATGCTTACAATCGTGCTAAATATTCTTCTACATAGAGATCTCATTTTGAGACTTGTTTTGGTTTTATACCTAAGTCTCCCTTGGATTTTCTCTTTAGTAAAGACATAGTATTTGATGGACATAATGATGTGGACAAAGCAACCAAGTCCATTGAACAGATCCAAGAAATTCACCAGGTAGAGCAGCAATAGTTGGAAAATAGCCAGGCCAAGTACAAGGCAAGGCATGATAAGCATCGAATTGAGCATAGCTTCCAAGTTGGTGATCAAGTCTGGTTGTACATCAGCAAAGATGAATGCAAGGTGAAGGAGAGAAGCTGAAGCCAATAAGATATGGGCCTTTCAAGATACTTGAGGCTATATGAACCTTCATTGATTGAAGATCCCGAAGAACAAAGTCAGTTTCCTTCTATTGATGATCCGTTGCCTGAATATCTCAATGAGTTGCAGGAAGATATAGTTCTAGACAAGAAGGTGAGAACTACGTGTAGAGGGGATGTTGAGTACCTCAGAATTGGACTCAAAGGTTCAAAACCAAGCAGTGCAAGATGGATAGAGATTGGACAAGTGAGGAAGTTGTATCCTCATTCAATTGATGCTTAAAAACCAACTTTTGGTGGTCCAAAATCCTTTTTAGTGGGAATGCGTCATCCAAAATGGATCCAAAACACCCTCTAAGTCTTCAAATATTCAAAACTATCGCATGAGAATACTTTTTGGAAAAGTCAGACTACACTATCGGGAGGCAAAAACATGGAGAAAACAGTGAAAACAAGTTTATCAAAGGCTTAAAACAACTTTGTATCAGAGCCGTCAGATCTGGCCGATAAACGGTCCAGATCTGATCGGCAAATCGCAATCGGTGATGGAAAGCGAAGGCAATCGGGGGCTATCACATGAGAGTTGAGATCGCGATCAGTGTGGGTCAACGATGACCGTCGATCAAGCGTGCAGATCAATGGCCCATGTTAACACATGATATCGCAATTGGCAAACACAGAGGAGCGATTACAATCAGCCCGGGATATGTGTAATATGTGATTTCGATCGCAACATCTCATCGAAGTATTTCAATAGAGCGGGGCCAATATAAATATGATTCATGATAGCTGGACCCGATGAAAATATAGATGATATCATATATATTTTGAGATCTGGAAAACAGGTTTTCCTTTGTATTTTGCATTTTTGTTAAATGAACGAAATACAAAGGAAAAAGCATCAATGCGATGAAACCAATCAGAAAAGGGTTTATTAATGTTGTTATATATGATTTCAAGTCTGATAAAGCCATTTTACGGGGGTTTTCAGTGTTTAATGTATTTCTAATACAAAGGAAACAAGCGGGATTTCGGGAGGACCAAAGGCAGTAAGTGGTTTGGGTCGGGCTCCGCCTGATCCCCTACATTGGCTACCACGTATCCAGGCTAAGGAGAGAGGAAACCACCCTCATCGAGTGGTTAACCCTCGTATGGAAGAGTTGCCTGAAATGAACCACAACCGTTGGATCTCGATCTCCCAGATCAATGGTGGAGATGTGATGTCGATATACAGGCAGACTCAATAGGAGTTATAAGGTGGAATTTATAATATTTCAAATCTGATGAATGGTGATATGGTGAATTTTCCCATGTTTTGTAGTTTTTCTGTGTAAATAGAAAATGACCAATTTTTGGATTTCAAAGGCCCGATGACCCATTCTATTATAGAACAGGTGGCCACCATCCCTGAAAGCATTTAACAATGATTGCTAACACTCAGAAGGGGATCTGAGCGGACAGAGGTCGGGAAGCCAAAGAGCCCGAGAAGAGGAAATGAATAGACAACGCCAATTGGCTTTAAAGCCACAGACTGACAAAAACAGAGACAGGTAGTGCTAAGACAGAGAAAAGACAGAGACAGAGAGTGATAGAGAAAGTCTATGTACTCAGAGAGGCTCGAGGAGTTCAAGCAAAACTCTTGTTGTTGTAAATTTTGTGTGTTGAGACTCAAATTGAGCTCATACTTTTGAAAAACTCTGTTTTTGAATACATAATAGAGAGGTCATCACTGAAGGCTAGACCAGGAGACGTAGCCCAGGAGTGTTGGGTGAACTCCTTATTAAACTCTTGTGTTTATGTGTGTTGTCTATTATGTTCTTTAACTGCTTCATTGTCTATGTATTTCGCAATCTTATCGATCCATTACACAAAGTAACATAGGCACATCCATGCACATGAGTCTGTAATACCTTAATAATTGTCTTAGATCGCATTATCAGATTAGTACATTAATAGGGTTAATAATGGATGACTAAAAGACATGCATGACATTTAACTCCATTAAAGGTCGCTCATATTTTACATATTAGACACATCTAACAATTGGAACTAGATATTGGAAGGCAGACGATATGACTAGATGCACAAGATATAACAACATCCACCTGCCACAATAGCCCCATAAAGTGACACATGGTGAGCCTAGAGTGGCTCACATTGATAACTTGGCAGACACATGGTGAGCCTAGAGTGGCTCATATTGGTGACTAGGTAGACACATGGCAAGCCAATATTGGCTCATGATTGGTGATTGGGAAGACACATAGAGAACCCGGAGTGGATTATCTATATGACTAGACTGAAACGTGGTGAGATCAGAATGGCTCTTTGTGATGACTTGGAAGATTAAAATGTGTCACGCACAGATTGGCCTAACATGGTGATTTGGTATCCCTGACACATGGAAAAATATTACAAGTTACTTGCACATGTGTCATGACACATAATTTGATGATGTCAACATGACGGCATGGCATCACCAGGATTTTCCACATGGCAGGGACAAATAGCACATTTTGGTTGGTAGAAAAGTCAGAAATTGGTGACACATGGCACCCCTCATGTGATGCTACGTGGCATGATGATATGATGTTGATGTCATCATGTGAATAACCGAGTACATATAGTGACCCGGTCATGGAGCTTGGTCACATGGGACCAAGGCATCGAGTTCAAGGAGCCAAACTAAGAGTTAGAAAGAGCATGGTCACCTGGTAAGGGCCATCCCCTAGTTATATGGTGGAAGCAAAGGATTAAGTAAATTAAAGTTACATTGCAAGGATCAAACCCAAGTTATATGGCTCACATATTAATGTATATAAGCCTTATTGTGCAAGTCAAACCATGTGGCCTTTGGTTGTCCCTCATAAGCTCGAGACTGTAGACCACTATAAATAAATATCCAAGCTATTTGATTCAAGGGAAAATAAGCAAGAAAAACATTGGTAGATTAGTGAAGCTTTGCAACGTCACTTTGCTAAAACATAGATGTGGTTTGAAGCTTTTGTTTGGTTATGGATGAGGAATGTTGTTCCAAATTTTGTTGTATGGTTGTGATTCAAACTCATACCTCTAATCTTGGATATGGCCGAGGCATTATATTTTACCAAGTTTAACCAATGGTGATTACCATGATAGACTCCATGTCATTTTCCGTCTACTAGCCTGTGTAATACATGTTGGTGCATGACCCCCAACATGTTAATGACATGGTGTAATGGTGTTGGCATGTAAAATGGGTCCATATCCTTACTCTGTTTTGAGTCATATTGATTTGAAACGTTGGGAAAACTTGTTAATGTTGTTAGTGTCAGTATTTTCATCCTGCCATCAGTGATCAAAAATCCTCTTTTCATATCATTTTAAGGGTCCAATTCAGCAAATTTTTTTATCATTCCACTAGGTCATGCAAAAAATTAGTCATTGATGGTAGTCCTAGTCCAAAAACATCACTCTTCCCTAAATGTGATTACTTGTTGGCATAGTTTCATATCTTGTTGACTATACATCATCCATAAAGTTATTTTAATCATGCCATTTGTATCAATCATTTTGAAATTCAATCCTTCAAGGTCTCATAGGTCTTAAGGTTTTTCAAGGTTTCATTAGGTCATTAGGGTTTCCAAGGTTCCATTCCATTGCATAATACCAGAGTAAAGGGTGATCAAATAACATCCCTTCACCACGTGAAGACGATTTGTAAAGAGAAATGCTTATTTCATTATGTAATTTTATGTCTTTCAAATGTAATAATTTCACCATCCCAAGCTGTTAACTTAGTGTTCAAAGATTCCATACCATCAAAAGATCAATTTTTTAAAAGAAATAGTCAAGTGAAAGGGTAAAGTTTCAAAGGGTTAAGTGCATGCCAAAGGGAGTTGTTTTTGCCCAAGGGTGTCCAAATCATCATTTTCCACAAGCACTAAACCCTAATTTCCTCACCCATTGAGCTAGGGTTGGCTATGGAATCAAAGAAATCTGAGTATACGAGGCATAAGGGAGGTTATTTCAATGAGTATAAGGCCATTCCAACTCATACACATCATGTCTCCATCATTTTTCAATAAGTCATTCCAAGGGACAAATCATTTTCCACACATAGGGCTGGTTTTTCTTCAAACTGTGTTTTAGACCAAACAGGGAAGAATTTCGAAAAAGTGAGAAAGGTTTTTGTCTAAAATATTCTAGGGAATAAAAACCTCCTTCACTTTTTACACAGGTGTCATTGTTTTAGAGAAATGTCAAAAATACATTTTCCTCGGGAGAGTTGATGCACTTCTGGAGTGACCTTGGGAAATCAATATTTCTCCTATGTGGAATGACCAAATGAATTTCTTGATGAGTCAAATGATAACTAGACACAGTGATATTTCCAATGAGCTATCATGAGCTCAATTTTGAGTTGAGGAAAATCTTCAAAAGTTGACTGCAACATCACTCTACATTTTGACAGCCTCATTCTGCACATTTTGACTAGTCTTGGGAGATTGAGCTTTTTATAGGGAAAATGAACTCCAAATTGAAAAATTCATGATGTTCTGGAAATTAGACTCGAAAATATTTCCAAGGAGCTATCCCACACCCAATTTTTTACATCAGGAAGGTAGTCAAAAGTGGGTTTGAAGTGGCATTGCGCTTTTGCAAAGTGGCACTATGCTTCTGGAGGGTGGTGTTGTGCTTTTGGCAGTGGCGCTGCGCTTTTGGAAGGAGAGCATAAAAACCCTCAAACCCTCAAGGAAACTCCAAATTTCTCTTTCCCTACCATCATTACAAGTAAGTGGACATCCCTCACTTTTGTTTTGATTTTGCAAATCCAAATTATAAGCATCATTTTCCATGTTTAATATGAACCCATAAAATCTCCCTAATGATGCCTAAAACCCTAAATCCTCACTGTTCATCCTATTACCTATCCCTATAGCTTTAAATTCCCCTACCCCTATTCCCCTATCACCTTATCCCTTTTTCCCTTTTCCCTTATTCCATATCATTCACATTCCCTTTGCCCTCTTCTCCAAGAGCAAATTCTCAAGCAAACAAGCCCTCCCTCTCATTTTCTACTCCTCCATTCATTTCCTAGTCACAAGCTCATCTCCCATCCCCTCATTCCTAAAAAACACTTTCACTCTTTCCCTTCATACACCTCAACCTTGCAAACATGGACCAAGAGGACTGAGACTATGAGGAGGAGGCAAACACAAGTAGTGACACCTCAGCAGACGGAGCTAGGCAACAAAGAAAACCACACAAGGGAGGAGAATAGGCTTAGGATACTTGCTGAATCTTTCCTTGGCTCATAAGAGCACTTGATGATGGTGCTTCTCATCAATTTTGGGAAAATTTGGAGCAAATTTTTTCATTTGCAAATTTTGAAATTTAATACACAGAAAAACTACCTGCTTTTCCTAGGGGCACCCAATGAAGAAATGGTTTGCATTTTTAAATTCAAAGTGATGAGGAGATGCACCCTAGCAAGTTTCAAAGTTTTTGGGGAAGAAATGGTCCACCAAAAGGTCAAAAAACATCCTAAAATGACCTTTCTGCCAATTTTTGGACACACAGAAGCAGCCTTGGGATAATCAAGTTTTGAGGGGTCAAATGAGCTTCAAATGCAGAAATTCTAGGTGTTTTGGAAAGTATACTTGAATACCTTTCAAATGAGATATCATGGGCTCAATTTGGATGTCAGGAAGGCCTCCACAAATGCTATGCAACATCTATTATGCAGGAAAGTGTTCCCTCTGCGGAGAGAGGCAACTCCTCTAGCCCTAGAGTGGGTCTAGTCACAAACAAGGACAGATCAACAATAGCTTTCCTTAAATAGTCATCTTTTGGGGCCTACTCAACCGGTGGTCGATGGAGTTCCATTGCACTGCTCCAGCTTTCGCTTCCTTCTCCTCAATGAGTGATCAACCTGAAACAATGCAAACGAAATACAACAAAGCACGTAACTGGAAAACAACAATGGTCTATTTACTCACAAAGTCAAGAAGTCATGAGCTATAAAGTAAATCACATACAAGACATACGAAAACATCATTGATTTTGTTAATAATGAAATAAGAGCAAGCTCACAACCAAAGTCTTGCCGTCGCAAGCCTTCTCAGAGGGATCCAGCCAGCATGTTCTTCAAGCATTCACTCTTTGAAGATGGATCTCCGAACATACAAAGCCTCTCTCTCATTCACAAGTTTTACATGAAAGCAAGGGCACTTCACAACCTTCCACAAGCTATAAAAACTCTCACACTTATCACACTCACACCAGCTATCTATCAAAAGTACTAACAGCACTGCTCAATCCAAGAATTTACCAACTAGTTGATCATAGCAAAGATGAGTGTTTAAATACGAGAAGGAGTCTCCATCAAAGGTGGAAGAGAGAGCTTATCCCCAAGGAAGGTAGCACAATTGATGGAACTACCATACCAGGGAAGGAAGGGTGACACAAACTAGGCCAACAACTAGGTCTGGAGTCATCCAAAAGGCCGACTATTGGAACAAATTCACCCAATCTGGATCATTGCAGGTGTATAAAATATCCTCAGCACTGACATCGCTAGTAAGAAATGTAGCCAATCATATCATCACCAAAGATATCAAATAGCCTCACGACGGGGCATGAAATCAGACCGTCGCGGGAAACAGATGTACTTCCACATTGGCAGCATGGTTGGACTGTTCATGAGCGCCCTTCAGTGCATATATTAAGTCCATAGCCGTGATGAGGCAGATAAATTATGAAAAGTGGGTCAATTGGCAGCATAAGAGAGCATTTGTCCAGTATGAGCATGTTTGACTTGGACACATGACACAGTAGAAGGATTGGGAGTGAAAGTAGTGACAAATTACTATGTAACAGATGCCCCCTTAAGCATGAAGCCTGAGAGAGTGGGAGGGGTGAAATTCTTTACAAAACTGACTGAGCTGAAACGCCATCTGGAAGATCCTGCAGGCACAAGTACAGCTGATATCTCTGATTGTGAAATAAATGTAGTTTAGGTATGGACGCAGCCATCTAGCTAATATGACCATGATAATGATAAAGGTATGGTCGCAACCATCCATGGGAACTCAGGTATGGGCACAGCCATCCATCAATGAGTCAAGTAATCACGAACCAATGCACGCAACCCGAACATATGTAATCTGAGTTCGGGGTCTTGAACCCAGCCGATCGTAGTACAAATTCTAACATGTGAATAGAGGTGCTGAAGTTGAGCATGAGAGAAAATTGCTTGATTACAGGTCGATGATGCAGACCGTTAACAAGTGTGAGAGAAACCACCAATAATTCCAATGGTTCTCAAGGTACTGTCCAGTATAATCCATGAAGTGTGAAGAATGAGTTGTAGTCAAACACTCGTGGAATCACCCAATCGATAACCAATGATGTAAGTGGACCGTCGGGCATGAAGAACTTGCCATTGAGGCATGCAAGCTCCAAGGTACCAAAAGGGATCTCTAGATCAATCTCCTGGATAATGAGATGATGTCGACAGGAGACGATCCATCACAGGAGGGCCATAATGTTTCCCCCATCAATGACACGAGACAAGGAACAAGCGATAGATGATGAAATATAGTATCAAAGGAAAAAATGAGGGTGTAAACTGTAGAAGGATTATACTCTTGAACATGTCGGTGACACGACTCGGGAGGGTGGCAGCATTCAGGTACCAAGGGATCAAAGGCTTAATGGAGATAGCATAGAGCAGATGGAATGAGGCTAAATGACAACCCAAACCCACGGAAGGCCAAATGATGATGTATGGATATCCCAACCCGACAAGAAGAAAAAGTGTCGATGTTCAAGACTAACTAGCTGCCATAGACAATCAATGATGATTTCCAAATTTTTCCCCCACCATTGCTGGCGAGCACCCCAATTATTTTTTAAAACAAGCTTGAAGGGGATAGCATATGCTTGTAATATAACTTTGACCTTCAGTCGAATCTAACCTAGTAATATTTTAATGAGCCCTAGGGAGGAGAAGCTCGAGTCTCGTCATGGTGACAAGTCCAATGTCGTCAAGGTTTAACGAGTCCGACATAGGTAAAACTGGGAGTCTTTTTCATGTTTAAAGAGTTTGAAAAAGACATGGAAAAGAAAACTCCAAGGGGGTCTTTTTTCGTAAATTTTGTGTCTCTCGAGCCTAAAAAAGTATAAAACAATACTCGAAAGAACCGCTTAACCATTACGATCAAGGAGTACTTTTCGTGATTAGTTATCTTGACCCGAAAAAGTGGAAAAGCAATCGAGACCACGTTGTTTCGTAACCAATAACAAGCCTAAAATGACAAAAGCTCGGCAATATTTTCACGTTTACGCAGTCAGAAAAGAGCTTAAAGCATACCGCCTCTCATTTCGTTTAACGAGTTGAAAGGAACAACTCGGATATCTTTTCATCTTTAAAGTCGGAAAAGAGCATTAAAGACGACTTTACAGACCAAGTGCACATGAAGTATGACGTAACTCCACGACCTGTAGTTCTGCACAAGACACGTCAAACGTAAAACCCATTTGACATAAATGATTAATATATGCGGAAAACATAGTTAAAAACCAAATCTCCAATTAACCATGCAATAAAAATGGTAAATACCCACATTCTAAATTGAAATTTTTTAATATTTCAAAAAATTACTATAAAAAGGGGGGTAATTCATTTGTTTTTACCATTTGCACTATTCATTTTAACATTGGAGCATTTGGAGCACAAACCAGAGCGAATTTCTTGAGCCAATCCCAGCCTCATTCGTCGACGGTTCACCGTGAGACTTCTACTAAGTAAGTAGACTTCCTCCTGCGCTTCATTTCAATGGTTTTTTCATGCATTTTAGCGTTAGTCATGTGATTTTAGGTGGGTTTTTGAGTCAGAGTCCGCTGCTCGGTCATTGTGGGTATGTCCCTTCGGTCTGCGATGACTGAGTAAAATTTACACGTAACGTTTTCCGATCATCGCAAGAATATGATGTATTCTTGCGATGACCACGAGAAGAATGAACTACCAACTTTGTGCCATCGCGATTGTTTTAAAAACAGTCGCGATGGCGACGCAAAACTAATTTTTGTGCAAATTATGGATTGAAATTTACAAACGAAGTTATAATTCATTTATTCTTGTCATGTAGGGCATCATGTCATTTGTCTGGCAGGAACGAACTCATGATTTTAATGATGAAGAAGCTTTTGTTGTTGCTGGGTGCCGAAATTCTTTATGTGCATGCGAGTTGCTAAAATTCTTCCTGCCTCCACACCTTCGGTCTCAACCCGATTTACTAGAGCTGATAATCTTTGCTTGGAACCCAGTAGACGGAAAATTCATAATCTGTGGCTGAGACATTGAGTTTGATGCGACATACATTTATTTTTTGACTGGATTGTCCCATCGTGGTGAGAGGTTGATCCTAGAGGGTCAATGCCCCGGGGTTGAATCTCTAGAGATTCTGATGGCACGAGTGTGCCCCCAGGCACACAAAACAAAGAGCAAGAAGGTGGTAATCCTGATGGTAGAAGACATGGTTCTTCATGCAGTTCTCTTTATGGTAACAAGGGTAGCGAGCTCCCAAGCCCAACATGAGGCATCGAAGACCCAACTCCAGTTGGCTCTCGAATGCCTTAATCCAACCATGTTCAACTGGGCGGAAACAGTGACGGCCAACATGAAGAGACAACTAACCAATTGTCATCGAGGAGAGGCGAAACAGTTTGGCTATGGGTCCATCTTGATCCTGCTCATGCTGGAGCGGGTACTGGCACTGCAGTTGCAAGATATGGACTTGGACATGCCCAAACCGCAAGAGGCTAGGATCACACGGTGGGCCCATGTTATGCCACAAGGAGGTGGCAGACACCCAGTGTCATGGGGGACACTATTCCGTGAGTGGTTAGAGCGCCAGACGATCTTTGCTTAGGATTGGCCATATGATGGGATGGACTTTTGTGGAGATCCCAACATGCAGCTATCCCCTAGCAAGCAGTGGGATGATGGCGGTGAAGCACTTGATCACACTATTTTTGTAATTTATTTTTTATGATGTTTTTTGGATTTTTCCATGCATACATCCTAATGAGGTACTCTATGGTATTTGCAGATGTGGTACCAGTGAGGCCTATAGGACTGGCTCCAGAGGCGCAGAGGGACCCACAGGGTATCAAGGAGCTATCCTTGGCTCCTCCAGCTGGCGATTCGATAGAGATAGTGGCCCAAAATCTCGAGGGTATGACGGCGGGGATCCCTGATTACATGGGGATTGAGGAGGTCCCCATAGAGTTCTAGATTCATACAGTAGGGGTGATACCTAGGGTGCACCGACTATTGAGACGGGTTGCACGAGCAGTGGTGTGCTATAGGGAGCATAACCCACCACAGTAGACACCTAGGCTTTATTTCCTATTGATTTTTTGAGAGACACGTGTCTCGGATGTATGGAGAACACAGACTCTATTTGGACATATAAATTTATTTTTTGAGCGCCTTTGTGCGCCACACCAGATACATATATATATATATAT